>JAVJIF010015423.1:0-88982 GCA_038442645.1 Agave tequilana | reverse complement strand
TAATCACTTAATTAGTGTTAATTAAGTGATTATTTGAATATCTCTCCATTAATTGTGTACCTGCAAATAGTAGAGAAGAGGAGTAAAAATCACTTATTTATTGTATTATGCATGGAAGTTATGATGTAAAAATATGCACTTTTGTGTACTAATCACACCCCCACACTTATTCTTTTGCTCGTCCCGAGCAAAACAAAGAAAAAGAAAAGAAAAACTAAGCTACAAGTTTATTACACCACTTCGCAGGTGACGCGATTGCACTGAGCATGTGCAACAAGCCGTTAAACCTCTAGGTTACCCTAGAGGAGGAGTGTTGTCTCCTGAGGGTTTTCAGCGGATTACACCCACAAAATCCATAAAGAAAGAAGACAAATGTTAGTATTTTCGAAAACGCATTTTGAATAAGAGACAAGTTTACGAACTATTTTTGCAAAAATATAAGTGATCCTAGGTCATAAGTCCACCTATAATCATTCTTCCTTAAACTTAGTATCCATGCAAGATCTTGTCTTTAATTAAGGTAAGAATTCAAAATTGGATTGAATACTTTATCTTTCATAAAACCTAGATAATATGCACACCGTGCACAGTGAAAGTTTCTGGGATTTCAACTCCAACCATCAAGCCATTTATTATATTATTTCTTTTTCTTCCCTTAGTTTTATTAGGCTTTCTAATTCACCCATGTAACGAGCCTATAACCGATGACTCCCAGACCAGATGGTCTTAGGGCACCAGATGAGGAAACATCCCTCGGGTTTAAGGACTCGAGTGAAAAAGGCCACAAAACTAAGAGGGATTATTCTAATCACCGTTAGGCGTGAATAATCATGCTTCTTGAGGCACAATTACCCAGCTTAATAAGTGAGATCACTGTTAGGCGTGAGTCATCATGCTTCTTGAGGCACAATTTCCCAGCTTAATAAGTGATCTTTTATTATTATATATATTTATTTTTTTTCTTTTTCTTTTTCTCTCTTTTTTTTTTTTTTTTTATATATATATATATATGGCATTTTGGTCTTTGTTTCCATCCCAAGAAATGTGTAAGTGTAAAGTGCATATTATCTAAGGCAAAAAATGCAAGATAAAAATATCTCCTCAATTTTACTTACTTAGCCTATAATTTTCAAACAAGATCTATTTTTCAACTAAGTTAAGATGTCATAATTAAGGCTTTCTTAATTTCTAAGATACATCTTAATTTTCTTAGAAATAGAACAAAACTTTGTTTCTTATTCAAAAAGTTTTTATTTGTTTATTTTTTTATTATTTTTTATTTATTTTTTTTATTTATATTTTTCTAAAAGAAAAGCAAAATCTAAAAGAAAATGGAAAATCTAGAAAAAAAATAAAATCTAAAAATAAAAGACCTAAAAAAAAAAATAAAATAAAAATAAAAGTCCTAAAAAATCCTATAAAGAAAAGAAAATCCTATGTTAGTAAACCCTCCCCCACACTTATTATTCATGCATTGTCCTCAATGCATTATGGTAAATGTATGCATGAAACAGGTAAGAGGTAGGAAAAATTATTTACAAGGAATATACAAATGTAACTCTCACCTGGGTTTTTGGTCGCTTCCCTCTGGCCCGTTTCCCATCGTTCCAATGTGTTCTCTTTCTTGAACTCCATTGGGAAACGGTCTGAATTGTTCTTACCCTAGGTGATTCCAGTTTCAATTTGTTATTATTTTCATTCATACTCTTTCCACCACATCGTTCACACACAAAGTCTTATCACCACTCTCACTCAGAATCTCATCACTTCCAGTGTTTAGAAAATTTTAGCTCTTCTCCATATAATTCTTCAAAACTCACATTAACATCCGGAAGTGGACAATTAACTAATTTACCCCGAGTTGACTCATCTAAGCACATGATCTCATCAGCAAACAAGTCTTCAAATGATATATCAATTGGAGGTTCAAATACAGTCTCAGTTGGCTCATTGAAAGTGAAAGTATCCAAATCAACTTTCCCCGTTTGAAAGGGTACTCGGATAGAGAATCACAAGGTTGTGACTCATCTTTGGATCTTCACCTTCCTCCTCACAATTGTTACTAATGAAATTAACCTCAAATGTTTGACCTTTGGTTTGTGAGGCTGTGTGTGGAAGACATTGTGTTCATGTGTCATGTTACCAAAAGTCAACCTCATTGATCCATTCCGGCAATTAATGATTGCATTTGCAGTAGCCAGGAATGGTCGACCCAGAATGACAGGAATTTGTGCCCTTTGATTGGAATTTGATACTGGTTTTGTTTCAAGGACAACAAAGAACAGGATAAAAGAATTCTCCAACTTTGACAAGGACATCTTGAATTACCCCCTTGGTTTAGTAACAGAGCGGTCAGCCAATTGAATGGTCATTTGGGTCGGGAGAAGATCACCTAACCCCAATTGTTGGTACACAGAGAAAGGCAGGAGATTGATACTGGCCCCCAAATCAAGAAGTGCCCTATTGATGGTAGTCTGTCCTATGATGCATGAAATGGTGGGGCTCCCTGGGTCTTTGTACTTAATAGGAATTGGACCAGTGAGCAACTCATTGATGGATGATGCTAGGAAGACTTTTTTAGGGACTTGGGTCTTCCTCTTCTTGGTGCACATTTCCTTCAAAAATTTGGCATATGATGGCACTTGTTGAATGGCATCAAGAAGAGGGACATTGATTTGGACCTTATTGAATGTTTCTTTTATTTTCTCCATGTGAGCATTTGACTTATTATTTCTCAGCCTATTTGGATATGGAACTATAGGCTTGTATGTATGCTCATCTACCTTTTCTTCACCCTTGCCTTGGAAGTGGATGGCTCTGAACTAGAGGATGGGTTGTCAAAAGTTGGTGACATTGGGACATGAGGAGTTTGCTTTGGTACTGGATGAGATTGTGGACTAGAAACCTTATTGTCAACTTGTTTACCAGATCTCAGGGTATGAATGGCATGACAGTGACTAGGTCCTGAATTTTCAACTTTGGGATTAGCAATGGCTGGCTTAAGAACAGTCCTTTTTGATTCTCAGCCAATTGCTGATCTGGACCTTCATTTCATTCAACTCCTGTGCTGGTTCTTTGTTAAGGTTTCTATCATTTGTTTCAACTCAGATATTTCAGAATTATTTGGGGTGGATGTTGAGGATATGGAGATTGGAACTGTGATTGGTAATATGGTGGTGGGTCCTGATATGACTGATATGACTGTGGTGGACTTTGAGATGGATGAACATATAGTGAATTTTGATCAAACTGGATGAATGAAACTGAGCATTGTATGGATGTGGAAGTGGTGGCATATGATGCTCAGTACCAGACTGACTCCATGGAAAATTTGGATGGTTCTGCCATCCTGAATTGTAAGTATTGGAGTATGGGGGTCTGGTAAATGCTGCATTCATGTTCTCCTGAAATGGGGGCTGATACAATGGACACTCCTCAACAACATGGCTAAGGTCTTGACATTTGGTGCAACCTGGTCTAATCAAAGGCAATGGGTTGACCTGGTTGACCACAGAATTTCCTATTGACTCAAGCAACTCTATCCTCTTCATTAATTGTGTGATCTTGGTTTCTGAAGCTAGAGAGGATTCTTTGGATTGTGTACCAGTTCTGGAAGTGGTGGAAGTGGATTTGTCAGGACAAGACTCCCACTGAATGGTTTTCTCAGCTAGGGTTTCAAAGAGATCCCACCCCTGATGTTCATCTTTCTTCAGAAATTCCCCTTGGCACATGGATTCTAAAAGGGTTTTTGTTTGGTAATCTAATCCATCATAGATAATCTGGCATAGACGCCATTTCTCTATGCCGTGATGGGGACATAGGGCAAGGAGGTCTTTGAAACGCTCAAGATACTTCCAGAAAGGTTCATTTGGGTCTTGCTTGAATTGCATTATGTTTTTTTCTCATGAGGGCTGTTTTGTGGATAGGATAGAACTTCTTAAGAAAGACTTTAACAAAACTCTCCAAAGATATGGAACTGACTGGAAGATTATAAAGCCATTTCTTAGCTAAGTCTTTAAGTGCAAACGGTATGAACCGTAACCTAACAGCATCCTCAGAAAGTTGGGATATTCTCATCATTTGGCATACCTCTTCAAACTCACGAATAAAGAGGTACGCGTCCTCAGACTCTAGACCATGGAAATGGGGAAGTGTACTAATGAATTGTGGTTTCAGCTCAAAATTGTTTCCATTAGGCTCGGGGAGAAGAATGCATGAAGGAATGGAGGTGCGAATCGGATAAAATCGATCCTGAAGTGAGACGTTGTTGGTCATGATGTGAAGTGGTTGTGTAAGTGCAAGTGTAGAATTAGGATCACAAAACCACTATCGTATATACAATCACAAACAACGTGCACCGATCACACCAGCGAAAAAAAAAAAAAAATAACAAGCAACAAAAGAAAAAAATCAATCCAAGCTTGTCTTAGGGTTTCTGGTCCTAGGTGACTCCTAAATAGACTGTCCACAGGAGGTTTAGTGTAGACCTTGACTATAAGCAAATCAGCCAGGGAAGGGTAAAGTCGTTGGGAGGTTTTCCGTCGAAGACGTTCCTTAATTAAGTAACCAACAACCTTCGGGCTTTCGGCCCTTAACCCCTTTCCTAGACACCGATTTTACAGAAGTCAATTTCCAACACTTTTCCCCCTTAGGATAATCTCCTAAGTGAGTCCGGATGTCCCTAGGGCCAACGTCTATCAAATTTTATTTACAAGCTTAGGATTGTGAGTACGTGGGGAAAATGATTTCGGGCTAAGGAAAGGGTAATGACCTCCCCCACCTTATGTTATTTACAGGAATTGCCCTTAGAATTAATTGTGCAAGTGTACGATGAAAGATAACTAGGATACACTCAAAGCATGAAAATCAAGCAAGAGTTTGTCCTAGTCTATATGCAATGCCAACACGTACCTTGTCCCACGCGCTCTTCAACAGTAAATTTAAAGTAATTGAAAGACACGTGCCTATAATGCAAGATGTCTAACAATTTTTTAGCAATTATCAACCAATTTCTTACTGTTGAATTAATTAACAGGAATACAGTGAAGTATACAGGAAATGAAGTATATAGGCAGCAGTATCTTGCAGAGCAAAAGCCCCTGCAAAAATTTTGTAAGTAGTGAACTCTAAAGTGCCGCGTTCCCACGGCAATTCTTGTGGATCCGCGGCACAATAGAGGGATCCTGGGCTCTGCTTCTTGAGCAGAGGCCCAGGTCCACTTATATGATTCTACTGTGCAAATATTTCTGAATTTTCAACCTGTACCTGCAACAGAGAAGATATATCGTTTAGTTTCTCACTTTTAAAAATACCGTCGCTCTCCCCGGCAACGGCGCCAAAAATTGATTAGAAAGAATACGTATGCGCCGTATTAGAGAATTGTCTCCCCGGCAACGGCGCCAAAAATTGATTAGACGGAAGAAAGTGTACTTATTATGTGTATAAAGATGTATTTGATGTACCCTTTCTTGTCTCCGCTATAGCCTAGGGCTATACCGAGTCGGATCTCAGGGAGAGCTAGTGTAGAAACGTTACGATACACGTGAGAAGATAAAACGAGAACTCTTCTTTGTTTACAAGAATAAAGAATCAAAAGAAAAACAAATAAAAGAAAGGATGGCTATGTTCATGGTGGAAATCGGGAGAAATCAAGATTGAGATGGATTTGAACTAACAACTAAAAAGAAAGTAAAATCAAGAAAACTTTGAATGAAAGAAATCCATGACTAGCTAACCTTAACTACCTTGCTAAACTAACTAAACTCCGTGATAGTGATGCGTGCCTCATGTTGATTCATCGGCATGTATTTGTCTTGCTTGTGGTCTAATTACTTTCCCACTTAGATGATGGGGATTCATTCTTGGACTTGTCTTGTAGCCTCCATAGATGGTCATCGGCCTACAAATGGACTTTCACTAATGGAATCAAAAGAGCTACACTCAAGTGATGCAAATGAAAAAACATACAACATTCACTAATGGAAGTAGTGAAGTTATACATCAAATAGCATATTGGTGCTTCCATCTCCATGTTCCATCAAGGCACTAGTTCGAAGACTAGGCTCCAAGTGAGGCACACATGAATCATATGGAGAATTACAACAAGATTCTTGCCAAGAAATGAAAAGAAACCCATCGGAGAAGAGAAGACCATACAAATTGCAAGATGAAGTAAAGCAATCACACATGAGCTAGAAGTTAGCAAGGTAGTAGTTAGCTAGTTCATGGAGAAGGAAATTAGCTACAACAAGCCATTACAAAAGCAAAAAAAGCATGATTTAATTGCTAGAAATTAAAGCAAGTAACAAAGCAAAATAAAAGCAAGTGAAGAAGACAAACTAGAATCAAGCTCAAGTCGATATGTAGAGAATGGATCAATCCTTGTATAGCTCCAAGTTGTCACTCCTTGTTGATACAAGCTCTCTCTCTCATACAAATCTCTCTTGCAATGAAATCTAGGGAGGAGAAATCATAGAGAGAACTAAAAATCCTAAACAAAAACCTAACAAAATACAAGTTTACACTAATCTCTCTCTCTCTCTTCTCTGATCAGTCTCAGCTCGCAGGTCTTCATGGGGTATTTATAGGAGAAATGGGAAGCTTCTGGAGAGTAGTTTGTTGCCACAAAATCCGGGGACCAACAACCCCAAGATTGCCGCGCCCCTTGCCGCGCCCCGCGGCAATCTCGTGGCCGTTGGATCGGATCTTTCTGGTGGAGATCAGTTGGGAAGTGGTTATCCACGTGGACCACTTGGATTCTGAGTTTGTTGCGCGGATCTCTCTAGATCTGGTTTGAGATTTGGCTTTATCCTTAATCTTTTAATTAATCACTTAATTAGTGTTAATTAAGTAATTATTTGAATATCTCTCCATTAATTGTGTACCTGCAAATAAGTAGAGAAGAGGAGTAAAAATCACTTATTTATTTGTATTATGCATGGAAGTTATGATGTAAAATATGCACTTTGTGTACTAATCACCAGGCCGTGGCCCTCCCCAACCTAGCCTCGCTTGCGCAGCCAGGGGAGAGCACGGAGGCGGCGCCGGCCGCCATGGCCGGCGCAGGCCCTGGGGTGGCCACCGGCCACCCCAAAAGAGAGGGGGAGGAGAGGGAGAAAGAGAAAGAGAGAGAGGGGGGGGAGAAAAGAGAGAAGGGAGGGGACTGCTGCCCCCTCCTCCGCCCACGCACAGGGGGCCAGGGAGGCCCCTAGCCGAGCACAGCCGCCGGCGATGCGCCGGCAGCGTCCAGTCCCAGGTGGCGCCGGCCACCCAAAGAAAAGAAAGAAAAAGGAAAGAAGAAAAAAAAGGAAGAAGAAAAGGAAAAGAAAAAGAAAAGAAGAAGAAAAAGGAAAGAGAAGGAGACGGCTCGTCGGAGTTGGGATGGTCGCTGGCGGCGTTCTGGTCGGAGATGGCATCGCCCGGCGTGGTGGCCGGATCTTGAGGAGGAAGAGAGAGGTAGAGTGAGGGAAAAGGAAATTAGAAAAAGTTAGAGAGGGAAAAAGGAGAAGAGAGAGAGAGAGAGAGAGAGAGAGAGAGAGAGAGAGAGAGAGAGTAAGGGAAATGGTGAGAGGGGGAGGAGAATTTGGGGGAAGAAGGAGTGGGGTGCGGTCGTTCGCGCCAGCAGAAGACTGGAGAAAAAGAAGAAGGGAAAGAAAAAGAAAAAGAAAAAGGAGAAAAAAAAGGATTGGTTGAAAAAGTGGGGGAAATATTTGTTTATTTAAAGGGAATTTGATGGGATTGATGATGGGATTGACAGGTGATAGGATGGGGGGAGTGGCTATGTCAGGGTTGACTTTGGGAAGGGAAAAGGAAAAGAAATGGAGAAAGAAAAAAATAATATATTTAAATAGGGTAAAAATTGACTGTTTCAGAATCGCTCCAAAAAATTCTCAAAAATAGAAAATAATATTTTAAGATGCTCAGTGATATCGGATTCAATAAATTCAATTTAGTTTTCAAATTAAAAATCTTGAAATCTTCTGACGACACCGGTCGACACCAAAACTGGTGGATTTTCGATAAATTCTGAAAAATCAAAAAAAATATTTTTAGATAGAAAATGAAATTCTAATAAGTAACGTGAAAGCTATTTTTGAAAATTCAATCCCATTTAAAAAATAAAAATCCGAGAATCAGTCAGCGATGCCGACCGACACCAGTTGTGAAGATTTTGCAGAAAAATTCTGAAAAATTTCAAAAAATCATGAAAATTTAAAATATTAGAAAACGATGTTTGAAACTAGAATCGGTCAAATCGGATTATCAGTAATGTCAATTCGAGTAATACACTAGGATCGGGTCCGGGTCCCCGGTCCAGACTAGGGCTGACTCCGAGTCCACGAATCCGGATCTAATACAAAACAATTATACTAATAATCATAAAACAAAAATAAGTACAAAATTAAATTAAATAAATATGATAGAAAAATCAGAATATGTATCTAAGTACATATTCTAGGAACGGGGTGTTACAGACTGAGAGTGGGAAAAACTCAGAAAGATGGCTCATATTTGAAGGGGTGGGGTGGGCTCTTTTTGGGAATTGGGGGGGGGGGGCAAATATGAGTGCCCTAGACTGAGAGAAGGGGATATTGGTGGGGTCGGGGGGGCACGTGACCCCCCTCCTCCGCCAGTGCATCCCCATATAATCTCCAAGCCTTCATACAATTTTTTTTCGAGGTTGGATTTACTAATATAAGTGTACTATGAAGAATTAAGAAGATTTTGCGCGTACCGAATATAGAACATGAAGTACTGCGACCAGTTCGAGCTTTCTAACCGTTGCATGAAAGGGACAAAGCCCTCTGAGGGAGACACTGCTGTCATCAGTGACGGGCAGTGCATAACATACCAGGTTATTATGTATGTGTAAAGGAGCTCGACTCTAAGATTAGGAGTCTTCACTTATCCACGATCCGCCTACCTTGGGAGTCTATGACGACCTTCACTTGTCACAGGCTTTTAGCTAACGCCCGTACACTGCTCTGGATACCGGCCACCACGTCGGAAGGAGAGAAATCGACTTTTCGTACGCCAATAGAACCGCCGGGTTAACAACATCGGCGATGATCACTTCATGTGGTAGCGTCAGCACCATGCATCAGTTCAGCCACAATATAAGGAAGACCGCCAACAGAGCCCGATCAGATATCAGGATCTTAGCTTGATGATGGAAACTTTCAAAGACTGTATCCAGTTTGAAAGTATCCTCATTAGACTTTATGGTGTATGAGCTGGTAGAAGCACTGATTCTTTCTGTAATTTCTTCCTTAGTGCTAGGATCCAGACGTGTAACACCCGATTTAAATAAATCTGGATTATAGTCTAAATAATTTTTATTTAACTGGTATAACAGTCATGTTTAAGCTTAATCCAAAATTTTAGAAAATACTAGAAATATATGTATATATATATATATATACACACACACACACACACACACACACACACACACACACAAGTATCCACATTTGCACATTTTTAATACTAAGTATATTGTGCATATTTAATAGAGGTATATTACATGAGAATACTTATACCTAACCAAAGCATTAAATTGTAAGTATATCATGAGAATACTTAAACTAAAATATTTAAATACCTAATAGTTTAGATTTAAGGGTGGTGTGTTGGCAACTTGAGAGCAAGAGAGAGTTGAGGTGGGGGCTATTTAGGGTGCCTTGGAATTGGGGTGTGAGGTGTCAAACTCTTGGCAATTATAGAAAATTATTAATTCTATTAGGTAAATAAAATATGCCAAAAATATCTTAACTTTCCTTCCCCAAATTTTCAGCCTTCTTCTTCCTTGGCTGAGAACGAAAACCCCCAAAACCTTTCTCTTCCTTTGATCACCAAGATCTCTCTCTCTCTCTCTCTCTCACACTCCCTTCCACCCCACCCTAGCCACGCCAGCAAGAGGCGGCGGCCAGGGCGGCCCGCGGCAGGCGGCCGCGCGCGGCGCAGGGCACGGCGGGGCGCGGCGCCGCGCAGGGGCGCCAGCGAGCGCGCGCGAACGCGCATGTGAGCGCGCGCGTGCGTGCGGTGGGCGTGTTGCGGTTGTGCGCGAAGGAGGAGGAGGAGGGGGGTTTCGGGGCGGAGCTCGGGGAGAAGTCGGGAAAGTCCGCGGGTTGGATTCAAATCTCTTCGAGCGAGATGGAAAAAACAGAACTTAATTGAAGGTAAAATCCTAAAAAAAAAAAAAAAAAATTCTTAGGATTAAATTATACTTTGTATCAATGTTAATTTTAAGATTTTATTGGTTTAAGGCTTTGATTCGGCGGGAGAAATAGACGGATTTCTTCACGTGGGCACTCGTCAAACAAAGTGAGTAAACCGAATTTTGTTAACTAGGTTAAGGTTATGATTTGATAATATTTTGGATATGTAAATGGTTAATAATGGATATAAACTCGTATGTAAATTATATATATACATAATGAAAAGGATAAGAATATTTCATGTTGTGTAAGTTTCATGGGAGAAATCTCATTATGTATGAAGTTAGGAATTTTGTTTACAAAGGGTGTGTACTACCTAGATTAGCCTCATATTTGTACGTTTGAGAAATACGGGTAGCTCCTCCTATTGACTAAGTAAATTCAATTTATACGGGGAACCGGTTTAGGTTGCATTAATAGAGGACGTTACAAAGTCTTAAGTGATATGTGTATATTTTACACCGTTAATCTAGATAGATTCAATGCATGTGAAATATCGGGTTAGGTATCGTAGTGAGAAATAAAAAGAGAAATATGTCAATACTATGTATGTACACTAAATATAAATCGTTAGTGTGGTGTGACACTCTCATTATAAAAGAATAAAATGTTTACATTAAAAGGGTTATATACCAATAAATATGAACTCATACAAGACAATGGCTTGCTTACTTTTCATAGTATATGAATCATTCATGTATAATTGTATGTATTTTAAATGATGTATATGAATGTGTATCTTGCATGTGCAAGTAGTTAGTGGCGCGATATGGATGAAATCCTATGTTATGTTTGTGTAATGGCTTTGCTTATGTGCATAGTTTTATTCTTGTGGGATGAGTTATTTTATCCCTATAAGTAGGAAGGGGCCGGCGGGAGCCGGTAGGAAGGGGAAGACGGTGGGAAAAAGAGGTGTTCATCTAAAATTGTAGGAAGGGGCCGGCGGGAGCCGGTAGGAGGAGAAGACGGTGTAAATGTACGTTGTTCATTGTAGGAAGGGGCCGGCGGGAGCCGGTAGAGGGAGAAGACGGTGTTATGAAAGTAGCGTATGTTATGAAATGTTGCTTGTTGATGTGATGTTCATAAAAGATGTTTGTGTTATCATAACTTAGAAATTGTTATTGCTTGAATTATGTCGTGTTACCAAACGTGATAAAAGAAAAACTACTACCACGTCATGTATCATCATATGAGTGTATAAAGTAGACCATGGAATGTTAGCATATGGTTCTTAAACTTTGGCCTAGTGACGACCTACTATAAAGTTTATAAACTTTCAAAGCTAAAAGATTAACTAGAATATTATACAATAACTGGGTTTACTCACTGAGCCGTCAAGCTCACTCCCTTTCTTGACAACATTCTTTTCAGGTCTAAGCAAGGGTCAAGGACCGGCGTGAGAAATTGTGGTGTTCTATGAAAGGGCCTTCTTGTCTTACTTTGCTTCTACTAATTTTGAAACTCTTTATGTTTTGTAATGGCTTACTATGCTAAGTTGGTAGAATTCATATCATTCCGGTTATGATCTTTTGTGATATGTATAAAGTCTAAAGGACAGACCTTGTACTTGTAGTCCGACATCTTTTATGTATGTAATGTTATGTAAGTAACTTGACAGATTCACTGAATGTATAATTATGGGATGGCTACTAGTTCCTAATTATTTGTGTATGTCGTAGTCTTGAAATGAGGATATCCCTAGTATTATTGTGTTTGGGGAGTATATTATTATTGACTGCATGGATGTTTGCTTGGTACCCATAAGAATAACTATGGGGAGCCATTTACACTATTGAACTTCATGTATTGTATTTGGGGCAAGGCTCAAGTTACAAGGGAGATGCTACCGAAATTTTGAGAAGTTAAGTTATTAGAGATGATTCTTATCCCCTGATTAAAGGTTAGTAGAGAATCAGAATATTATTATCTGGGACCGTTACAAGACGAGTCACTGGGTTATACTTATCATTTATGTCGTTAAAAACATAGCTCGCCTAGGACATCTGCTTAACACACATGTTCCTCCAGCCAGTCGTCTGCTCACAAATGTGAAAGTGACATAACACTTCCCAGTAGGTCCGTACACCTGAGGGTCATCCTTCTTCAGTAAGTGTAACTCCTCAGTAGTCGAGATGTACTCTTCGTAAGGGCGTCTCCAATTACCAGCCCTGAAACTTCATACAACTCATGAAGAGCAAGCCCCATCTCTCCTAGTGGGGTGAAGAATGTGCATGTTTCGGGGTTATAATGCTTCAAGACACTGTAAAAGTGGTGGGAGCTCTGCGGGATGCCATATTGAACGACCCTAACAGCCTGGTATAGCTTGCATGCTTCAACGAGTCCTCAGCTCTGTGAGAACAAAGCCCACCATTTTTTCCCACCATGACTTATCTGAGGAATGAACCCACCCAAGCGGATGAAAATCAAAGGAAAAATCACCCCTCGCCTTCAGGAATTGGTTGATGAAGGTGGCAACTAACTGAGGGGTCTCCCCCGTCAGTTACTCGGTCCTGACCAGTCTGGGTTGTAATCCAAATACGTCTCTCCTATGACAAGCGGCGTAAGCCTCATTCGCGCCAATTTGCTGAGAAATACACCGAAAAAAGGCTTAGAGAAATCCCACTCCATTGTATGACGTACCGACATGTGTTGCAGATGCGCCATGGGATACATCCCCTCCATGTTGAGAAGAAAGAACTTCCTGTCCCCGATTTCACGGAGCCATTTGTAGTCCCTGTCATACGAGATCCTGTTATCCTCAACAATAGCATCACCAAAAATAAGTCAGGTTTCTTCAGAACGACGCGGGAGTCAGACTCGAATCGGCCATTCGTCATGATCTCCTAGAGCGCCAGTATGTTAGGATTGCTGAGTCTGTCCTGACGCTCTCTTGACTTCAGGGCAAATACTAGAGCGGTCCTCCAGAACACAAACATGAGGTTGAGATCGACCCCACCTACATGTCCAATATGACACTTCTTGGACAGAGGGTTTGAAGAGTATCGCACTACAAAAAGGATAATGCAATAGTTAGCGATTATAAAAAACTTGAAAATTATCAAGTCTTGAAGCTCGGACGCGAGGTTCACATCAGACCTGCATCTAATGACTGAGACACGGAGCTCAGTGAGACCTGCGTCAAACTTCAGAGACGCGAGGTTTATATGAAGTCTGCGTCTAAACTCCACAAACTTAGAAATTTCTCTAAGTGCTGGAATCAGACAGGAGATTTAGTGAGACCTGCATCAAACCTTAAAGATGCGAGGTTCACATGAAGTCTGCATCTGAATTTCACCACTTAGAGAATTTTCTAAGTAGAGGAATCAAATGCAAGGCTCAGTGAAACCCGTGTTCAATAGACAGACGCAGACTCAAGCTAACGAGGTAAAGACGCGGAGGTGATCAGACCCGCGTCTTGCCTATCAGTGCAAGAATTGCGTCTGTAAATCAAACACGGACATGAGCCTCGCGTTCGCTGTTCAACTTCAAACGATCCTTAAGAGTTAAGATAACTCTTTGAGTTTTTTAATGGCAAAGCCAGTTCTTATTACCTGAAATGGGGGCCTCATGCGTGGAGAACCTCCCATTTGAACCTCTGGAGTAATAGCGCTTGAGGAAGAAGCCACAAGTTTGGTCTTTGGGGCCATTTTGATGGTGAATTATCTAGAGAATATGGAGACAGGGAAGAAAAAGCTCAAAGCTTTTCTTAAGTTCTTAAACTCTGGACGTGGAGTTCAATGAAGAAAAAAGAGTTTGATAATGACTCTTGAAAGACTGCTATCTTTTTATAGATGCAGTGATCGGCCGAGATACACAGTCCGTATCTCGAGACCGATCAGCGCAAGACATGTGGCAGCGTGCCCAAAACGCGAATCTCGCGTTTAAAGAGAACAACGTCTCTTTAGTTCCGTCAGACACGTCATAACACACCCAGAACGCGAGTGTCACATTTAACAGAACCGCGTCTCTCCTAAAAAGTGAAGTCCGTGTCTCAACTTCAAAGATCATGTCACTTCAACAAAGTGAGAGTTGCGTCTCCACTTCAAAGGCCGCGTCTCTTCAGTATTCTCAAGCTCGCGTCTTGACAAAACGAGAGAGCTGCGTCTCTACTTTAATCGAGTGGCGTTGCATCTCCACTATAACAGAGCTGTGTCTCTTCAATAAGTAAGAGTTGCGTCTTCACTTCAATGTTCGCGTCTCTTCAATGAATGAGAATCGCATTTCTACTTCAGACGTGGTCGGCATCTCTAAGGCAACACGATCTTTGCGTCTACAAGACCTGTGTTCAGCCTCTGCTTCTGTAATCAGTTCAACAGTACACTGGCGAAAGTAGATGACTATTCCTCCAATTCAACAGTACACCAACAACCAGTTCAGAGCACCGAGGATATTTAGACTGCATATCTAGACACTCAGGATGATCATCTCTGGTGGCTTTAAGAGTTTAATAGTACATACACAAAGACTAAGATCCAGATAAGATCAAGCTTCAGGTATCTTAAAAGATTGCATGTCCAGTCTTGAGAGCTTGCTGTCAAAACAAAAGTCCAAAGTGTTTCGAAACTCGTCCCAGTCAACCGCAGAATTTCAAAAACTTTGGAGGGAGTTCTGTAGACTGTTTAAAAATCACTGATGACAAGTCGTCTGATAAAAGAGTCCATATTTCAGACGTGAGGATGATCAAAGCCATTGATGTAGTGCCAAGACGCAAGGCTCGAGTGCCGCGTCTCAACATCACTGCAGTACCAAAACACAGGGCTCGAGACCTGTGTCTTAACATCACTGCAGTACCAAAACGCAGGGCTCGACGCCTGCGTTTCAACACTACAGCAGTGCCCAAATGCGGAGCTCGAGGCCCACGTTCAGCATCACGTTAATGGCTAAATATAGAGTTATGAGTCCTGCGTCTCAGTTATAACTACCCTCATTATTGGGTCAAATATTGCCCACGTAATGAGGGAGTTAACCCCATTATGGAGGATTTTTTAGGAGACAGTTTTACTCCTAAAACCCCCTATAAATAGCTAAAGCTGCTATTGAAAAAGGATTCAATTTTTCAGCTGAAAAATGTTGGCTTTACAAAGAGTTTAACTCTTCTTCACAAACTTGCTGCGTTCAAGTTTTGCCTAAATCTCTTTGAGATTTTATTTAGTAGGAGCTGTGCTACTCCATCAGTGATCCAAATAGAAAAGTTCTGAAGAACCTTGACATTCACCCGGTCAACGAAAAACAAGATTCATTTTTCACCATTATGCAAAGAACCCAGCATTAAATAAAGAGGAGATTTGAGCTTGAATACTTCTCTTGTAATTGGAATTTTTGAAATTGTTGTAAACTTTCATTGATTCAAGAAAATTTTACAATACATAGTTTCAATTTTCTGACCGTACAATTATCTTTCCTAAAATTTTGATATGAAGAATTTAGGTCCTGCTGATATGATATTGAGGATGAAAATATCCAAAATCTCTGATGGAATTTCTTTGAGTCTAACTCATAGCATTGAAAGAATGCTTCATAAATTTGATTTTTATAACTCTAAATTAATTTCTATACCTTATGATTCTTCAATTGCTTTGAAGAAGAATATGAGTGAGCCTATGTCTCAACTGAAATATACTCAATTAATAAGTTTACTTCACTATGTTTCCAACATGACTAGACTTGACATCTCTTATGTAGTATGTAGATTAAGTAGATATGCTAGTAACCCAAGTAGAGAACAGTGGACTGCACTAGAGAGAGTTTTCAGATATCTTAGAGGCATAATTGGTTATTGTCTGACTTACACTGGATATCCTGATATTATGGAAGGTTATAATGATGCAAACTGGGTCACTGATTCCAACAATGTTAAGCTACTACCGGATATGTATTCATGTTCGGTGGCGCTGTTGTGTCCTAGAAATCATGCAAACAAACAGTAATTGTCAGGAGCCCTATGGAGTCCGAGCTCATTGCTCTAGACAAACTTGCTCTGAAGCTGAATGATTAAAAGATCTTTTATCTGAATTCTCTATCGTGCCTAGACTCATACTTTCAATCTCAGTTCATACTGATTCAAGATCCACTATTGAGATTCTAAAGTAAGATAATGCTAATAAGAAGATGAACAGATACATTCAAATCAGACTTAAGTCTATTCAGCGCCTATTGGGCAAAGTTGTGCTTTTGAATTTTGTAAAGTTCAAGAAAAATATTGCTGACCCATTGACTAGGTCTTTTTAGGAGTAGAGTAAGGTCCTAAAATCATCTAGGGAGATAGGGTTAAACCCATAGTAGAGTTCACCGACAGCAGAAACCCAACTTACTTGATTGGAGTTGATTCCATGAAAGAGGTTCAATGTGGTAGAAACAAGCTGGACTTGTGATACTCATGAGGAGCATCGACCCAGATATATTTATATCATATATGTAGCATTGTAGCTACTACCCTTCTCTATGGTGACGATGCTCCTATGATACAACTAGGTAAGGATGAGTTTAACTCTTAATAAGTCCAACGCATGTAGTATGGAGGGTATACTATTCAGCTGTAGTACCCTTGGAGGACTTACCTACGTGAGAGAAACCGTGATGGCTGCGGTTGGGGGGGCAGGGCTGACCCTAGAAACTCTCATGAGTCAGTTACTATGAGCATGATCTTTAACGCTCAACCCGCTCGCTCAATAGATGAAAACTTACTGTTTGTATCTTTCATCAATATCTGGTTAAAGAGGCCTAATTTAAGGCATAGTCCATTATGTCTCTCAGGGGGCGATGAAATTCACTAAGGGTAGATTCAAGGCCACGCCAAAAATTTTGTTCGAAGGTGAAAAAAGAGCAGAATTTAGAGCAAACCGTGCAGATCTATATGTCAATGTTCAAGCTCTGGGTATGTATGTAGTGTTGATGTGCTCCCTCGAACTACCATTTGTAGCAAAAGCTATAATGGGTCGTATCTGCAGGGAGGGTATGTGATGGAAGCTTTCTTGATTTTTGTTGTTCTTGTTTTGAAAAGAAACGAAAGTTCTTCTTTGTTCAAGACTTGAAAAAGAAAAGAAAGTAAAAGAAGATGATGAAATTGTGGATTATTTTTGTGTTAAAAGAAAAGGAATATGAAAACAAGAAAGGTAGAATAAAAATGGTAAATGAAATGGTGTTTAAAAAAGTAGACAAGAAAATAGACTTTACTTTAAAAAAAGAAAGATTTAGAAATGAGGAAAGTTGTTATCAAATAGGAGGGAAGCCATGACTAACTAATAACTATACACTACTAACTTACTAATCTCTTGGATTGTGCCTCATGTAGGCATATTGTCTATCTTAATTCATCAAGTCTAACAGTTGGCCCAATTTGTTGAAGTGTTTCTCTCTTAGCTTGGTTATATGACCTCCTTGGATCATAAGCTCCCAACAGGTTCACAAGAATGGAATATAAGAATTTGAGATTCACAATTTAGATATGCATAACAAGAATGCCAAGTTCATTAGATCATCAAAGCCATAGTCTAGATAGCATGAACTAAGAAGTTAATGCATTAATTTGTTAGCATACTAAGCTGAACCGGTTATCATGTTCCATCAAGGCTCTTGCTAAAAAAACAAGGCTTTAAATGAGACACACATGAATCATATAGATGGAATCACAAAACTTTCATTAAGATCAAAATAACACTCATCTTCATTGGGAATCAAAGAGACTTGTCAAGTACAAGATTAGAAATTATAAACATGCAATGAATCATATGAGTTAGTATCATCCAAGAGTTAGTAGTTAGTAGTATTACAGGTTAGTTAGTCTGTTAGAAAGTTAGCTAGCCATGGAGAAGTAAAGCGAAGAAGAAAGCATAGTAGACTAAAGTGCAAAGAAGTAAAAGCTTGGAATTAAAAGAGCAAGAATTAAAAGAGTAAGAAATTAGAGGAGGAAGACCATGAACTTTGCATTTGATTATCACTCTCAATTATAGAGATTTCACTCTCATCCTCTCTCTCTTTTGTGGAATCTAAAAAGAAAAAAACGAAATTATAAGAGATTACTGAAGAAGACCCTAAAGAAATCCTAAGCTTTCTCCTAAAATTATGGCTATTTTCTAACTGCAATCATCAGAGGCCCTAGGGTCTTAAGATAGGCACCAGAGACTCATCGCTTTCAATCGCAGCCGCAGGATCTGACGCTGCATCAACAGCCCAAGGATTATCGCGGATCCACAGCCAAAGCCATGTTTCCACGGCAGCATCTAGGCCGTTATGCCAGTGATCGCGCTGACAGGCTGTCTCTGCCCAGGTGTACTGTAGGAGCTTTTAGAACTTAAAAAATATTCTCTGGTTCATTGCTGATGTGGGTTTTTTTGGATTGAGCTCTTTTTAATCTCCTTTAAATTCCTTAATTAGCTTGGATTTGTGCCTTCTTCTCTATTAAAGTGTGGACCTGAAATTTAAGAGAAATAGACATTAAAACCTCATTTTTATTGATAATATGCATGAAAATATGATAAAAAATGATAAAAAAATTGAATACAAATCAGCTATCGACCCTGAATCCACAGTATGATGTTGCCCGATTTCATTCGTGTTTTATGATTTGATGAATTGATTGTTATTTATTGTTGATTTGTTTTATCTTCCCTGAAACTCAAGTTTGGGGGGGGGGGGGGGGGGACTGTTTGATGTGTGCTAAGTTTGAAGGAAAAACTTGAGTTTCCCTCCTATTTGGCTTTGATTTTAGTCCCACATCGGATAGGAGATGGGAGGTTGGGTAGTATATATACTAACTCATCCCATGCATATTGTTATGAGTGTTGGGTCATGGGCCACATCCCCACATGCGCACACATACGCCGAGCCGGAGAAGGCCGGGTTCGGGTGGCGCGTGCCCACGACCTGCGGACACGAATGCAGATCGATTCAGGGGCTTGTTTGCACATGCTACTTTTTTAGTTTTTATTTAAATTTTATTTAAAATTCTGTTGAGATTTTCGGGTAGAGTTGGACCCGTTCAAGAGAATCGGATCTACACGTTATAACGACTCGCGCATGGTCACAGATTCTTTCGTGCTGTTATAAACGGAAAGATCTGCAGAGAATTATAAATACCTTTATCTCTGCAACATTTTTTGACATGAAACAGAAATCTGTCTGCCCTCTTTCTCTCACAAATTCTTACACATATTCTGCTGGAAAAGAAAATGTGTTCTTGCGTTCGAGTTTTTTTGGTGATTTTTAGAGAATCTCTTTTACATAAGGGCGACATATTTCCATCTGAGCAGAGACCTAACTCATCGTCCTGAGCTGGGTGCTAGTGATCTATGGGGGCTTTTACCGTTAGGAGAGGAGGTCATTTTAAGGTTAGGATGAGGGGTCGGCCATCTATTTTCAAGGATAGTGCTTTTGCACGAATGTCACCCCAGACCAGCAAATTTAATTTTCTTTTTAATTGCTTTATGTTAGTTGCATGCTTAAGACAAGTACTTGATTTAATTAAAAGAATTATGTTTTAATTTGTTACATGATTTAAAATTTAAAATTACTATTATATATCCAACATGTTGAGACTTTGGAAAGACACCTGAGGTGCTATGCACCGCTTGCATGTTTTAGTTCAACAAAACATGGGATGAGTGGAAACTCCAATTTAGAAGAATTCCAAATCATGAGTTGATTGAGGAAATAAATGTTATGTTTAGTGCCAACAATATAATGCGGCTAATTTTCTCAAGCGAAGGATGATATTTTCTGGAAATTGTACAGTAAAAGGAGGTATATATTTCTAAATTTTTTATTTGTAAATTCCTAAGGTTGCATTTGTTTGGAAAAATCCGCCTTCTTCCATAGTGAAGGCTATCTCGACTCTCGACCAAAGAAAATCCCAGTAAATTTCTATGAGGCAAAATGTGATGTGCAGTTGGGAGAAATTTGAGATATTAGGACACCTTTTCTTTTTGGGGAGATGGTTCAAAAAATTGTGGAGGTTATTATGATGAGTTTGGGATCTCTAATAGACCAAAGACCACCTTCGATCTCTTGTTGATTACAGAAATGTTAGGAGATGTGTTTCGAGTTGAAGTGAAAATCTTAATCCAACTAGGATGAGTTCATGAGTATAATAAAAAATAATTTTCTCGTTAGGTCAAATGTGTTTCAGTTTTATCAAGCGGTCCGTATCAATGCAAACTTTAGAATTGGTCTTATTCAAATTCTGAAAAACATAGGTACCAAAGTTCAGTCTGGTTTTGGTTTCTCTCCAAAAAAGATGAGATACAGTTTGTCTTGCTAGGCCGAGGCCACATCATATCAACCAACTCAGCACTTGGCTCGTTACTGGTAACAAGGAAGACATGAAACCAAAAGCTATGACCAGTAAAAACTTGTTACATCATAGACTACGACTAGGAGAGGAGATATTGAAAGTACTAAAATAAATCTCAAGTTGAGATTCTATAAATATAACGTGCTTTCATCCTGTCTCTATTCATCAAGTGTTGTCATTGACTGGACTTTGAAATCCATCTCACCTTGGTGAATCTTTTATAACATATACTTTTGTAATATATAAATGTGTTAAAAAAAATAAAATAATATTCGTTATTAAATCAGAACAAAATTAGTTAGAGGAAATCAAAATAAAAGAAAATTTAAAACAATATATAAAAAATGAGTCAGGTTGCAACAAGTGGTTCCACCCCTGATGTCACAACAAATATGAGATAGTAATATTATATTTGTGAAGATGAGCTCAAGAACACCAACGGCAGACAGGCAGCTGGTTCACTAAGATCTTAGCTGAGCCTGAGATGGGTTAGAACTACAATTATAAACAGTCTTCGAATTTTTTTTTTTCAATTTTTTTGCCCCGGACAAAGAGAACGTAATTTTTTTCACTTTTTCCCCTCTCCTCCCTCTCCCTCTCTCCTCATCTCCCGTCTTATCTATCTTCCCCCCCCCCCCCCCCACCCCTTTCTCTTCTTCTAAGACACCCACGGCGGCAACAACCTGGCTTAGTGGCGACAACAATGGCTACTACTGCCTCTTCCTCATCTTCCTCTCCCTCTCTTCTCCTCTAAGACACCGATTGGGCACCGCGGCGACGACGAGGTTGGTGGTGGCAACTACGAGCAGTCCTGCTGCTGTTGGGTTGCGACGATGAGGAGAGCAATGACGAGAGCTGCTCATTGCTGCCGCCGCCCTCCTCCCAGTCGCAGCCTAGCAGCCGTCGGGCTGCTCGCCGCTGTCGCCGTAGCCGGTCTCGTCGTCGCTGGCCTCGTCTTTACCATCGTTGTGCCTGATGCGTATCTTAGAGGGAGGGGGGAGGGAGAGGAGGAAGATGAGGGGAGAGAGAGGAAGAGAGAGGAAAAAAAAAAAATTATTAGCTTTGTTTGGGATTATCAACTCTGAAACAAAGCAAAAAGTATAAATTAACAGAGCAAAAAATTGCTCCCACAAGTGCAGGTGCCTAGGTGGCTGGGCGAACTGTCCCGCCACCGATGTAACGCTGACATAGCGTGTCAGAAGTCGATTATTTAGAATAAATTTTAAGAGATGACGATTTTTAAAACAATTTATTAGGGAAAAGTTTTTTTTAAAGTTACTCAAAAGTAAAAAGAAAAAAAAAATCAAAGTGGCGTGTGTCAGAAGGTCGGTAGTGGTACAATTTCTCCCTTGCATTATTACTATCATTTGGCACCAATAATTCGGCTCCATGGAACAGTACTCGCTGAGTACTGAATCAGGCTGCTCTGATGAACAATCCGTATGGTCCTTTGCTTGCTGTTTTCGAGGAGTACCCTGCACTTTTATTACCAGTCACGAGGCAAACTCTGAGCAATCTCCACCGTGAAAACTTCACTGAATATTGCTGCGAGTCTGAAGGCCGGTTTGTGTGGTGTTACTTGAGACCGGGTTTCTGTTGCAGCAGCAAACAATCTTCAGTCACGTCAAATTTTTTTTAATTTTTTTTGCCCTTTTGGTTCGGCCTCCAGGAGAAGCAAACATCATCATTGCAGGAGAACTTCTAAAAAAATTAACATGACTCTTTATAAAAAAATTATTACGTGACAGCAGAAAATGAGACGAGTTTGACACTTTAACTACAATGTCCAAATAAGAGTTTACTGAGCATTCTAAGCGAGACAACGTTTACTCAGAAATCACGTTTTTAATTTATGCAACAAATGTCCTTGAGAAATTTGCTCAGAAACTGAGTCTTGTTGTTTCTATTTGTACATCTCAAGGCAGTTTGATTGCACAGAAGAGTCTTGTCGCCAATATCGATCTCATTTAGAATTTTTAATTACATCAAGGATTCAAAAGTATTTCAATGATCTTTTTGGTGTTTCCAAAAAAATACTTTTGCAATCAGCATAGTGTACTTACATCTTGCCCTTTCAAATTACATCAACAAATAATCAATATCTATAGGGCGGGAGGAAAGTAAATGTCTAACAAGAGCACGCATAAATAACAAGATAGCTGATTTATATATCACGCAACAAACATGAATAATTAATTTTGTCACCATCGATTATTAATTTTGCGTGTGGAGTCTTGGTGCTTATCGTCTGATGGAGAAAATTTCAAAAGCAGTAGACTTTAAAGGGTACATCCTTGTATTATTGGGTACATCCTTGTATTCCCATGATGAATAAATAGTGATTGAACACAGATGACTGGCGTTTTTTTGGAATTCAGTGGCTGCACGTATAGAGTAGAGCTTCAGATGAAGCGATACTAGAAGATCTCTTCTAGTGTGGCACTGATTTTTTTTTTTTTTTTGCTTTTATAGGTACAAATTATGTGCGAGAGACGCGTTTGTATGTTGTTTTTTGAGAATGTTTTGTTAAACTATCTTTTAATGAAATGTTGGGATTTTTTTTTTGCATCATGGTTTTTAATCTTTTTTTTAAAAAAAACAGATCACTGGCTCCAGAATTATTGGTTTTTGTCCAGACTGAAGCGAGGCTCAGATTTTATTGTCCAGCCTGGCTTGATGTTTTCCTGTTTGCCCCGTGCGGGTTCATCTTTGGAAACTAAGTTTTAGCTAGAAATTAAGAAAACCATTATCAGAATGAAGATTGTTTGTTTCCTACGAGAAGGTGGTGAATATGCTAGGATGAAAGGTAAAACATTCACTGCCTCACAGATGGACGGTTTAGAGAGACAACCAAAGATGTGTCTAAGAAACAAATTTTGGAGGACATCACTTTCTTCCAGAGGAGAGTTCTTTGATGAGGATGATCAACCAATCAACGGGTTTAGGGATCAAAACTATTGTCATCGAGTCAAAGATGTCTCTTTCTTTTTAAGGTCCATGAATATTCGAGATATTCTTGATTCACTTCGCAAACATAAAGGACTTCTTATTTCATGACATTCCTAAGGGAAGCCGATAATGCTTGTCAAGTATAAAGGAATTATAAGATTTAATTTGGTGGAATATGTTGTATCTCAGAGATACTTGCTCTAATACTAATTGTTGCGAAAATTCCTGACGCAACAAGAAACACCAAGTGGGCTCGGCAACAGAAGCGTAGACGCAATCTATCACAAGCAAGTAATAAGATTAATCACCACAAATACAAGAGCACCAGATTTAATGTGGTTCGGAAAGAGTGCTTGTGTTCATGGAGAGGAGGGGAGAAATTTTATTGAAAAAAAAAAAGAAAATAGCAAGAGTTATAAGAATTCTCTCTCTCATAACTCTTAATGATGGAAACAATATTTGCACTTGACTTGCCTTCAAAGGCCACCCAAGGGGTTTATATAGACTCTTAGGTTCATCCTAATCCAATACAAACTCTATCAATACGAACATCATCGCCTCAGAGAAAGAGAAAAGTCGAGTAGAACTCAAACAATAATCAAATCTATAAAAGAAAACTGATAGCACGCTGAGTAGTCAACTGATCCAACTTATTAGTCGACTAATCTTACTCATTAGTCGACTGTACAGTCGACTATTGAGATGTACCCACTTTCTATTACACCACAGAGGTTGTCAT
Source organism: Agave tequilana (assembly GCA_038442645.1). NCBI lineage: Eukaryota > Viridiplantae > Streptophyta > Magnoliopsida > Asparagales > Asparagaceae > Agave > Agave tequilana. Next base: position 64,789 of record JAVJIF010015423.1, on the reverse strand, counting down.
TAGTCAACTAGTGCTTCACTAATCGACTACCCATGATAATTAGTCGACTATCTTGTGCACGAATTGTGCACATCTGTCCGTTCTTGATCTCTGAAGTTTGTGTCACCTCCACCTTAAGCTGATCTCTTCTCTAATGAATAAAATGCGCCCAAAATCCTAACAATATCCACTTTGACTCATGCTCATTAATCCTCATGTACAAATTGGCATCTTCTTCATTCACTTGCTTTCTTCCCTCTTTTGTGACTTCACATGGCTTCTTCCCAAGAGCCCGTTCTCCACCTTACTTTTGGAGAACCTGGATGAAATTCAGAAACGCTCTGAACTTCTCCACTGGGATTTTTTTGTCATCATGTCCGCTTGATTCTTCTTTATACTGATCTTTACCAAGTCAATCACCTTATCATATACAACCTATTGATGTATCTTGTGATAGCTCACATCAATGTGCTACATCCGCTTATGTACTTGTGATCCTTAGCAAGATGAATAGCAATCTGACTGTCACAATGAACCAGAATTGAATCCTGTATGATGCTAAAAGTCTCGACCAATCCTCTCAACCACAAAACTTCCTTTGATGGCTCAACTGCAACCATGTATTCCACTCCTGTCGTTAAAAAAGTCATTATGTCTTGCAATTTCTCCTTCCAACTGATGACACACCCAGCTACTGTAAATGCATAACCCATCGTAGATCTTTACTGATCAAAATCTTCTGCATAATCTGCATCAATATAGCCTTTTAATATCCTAAATTTTTCTGTTTTCAATCTCTGAAATATCAAGCCTAGTCTTGTAGTCCCTTGTAAATGTCATAGTACCCACCTCACTGCTTCCCAATGTTGCTTGCCTAGATTTGACATGAACCTACTTACTGCACAAACTGCACAGGCTAAGTCAGACCTAATGCATACTATAGAATACGTGAGTGATCCCACCGTACTAGCATATGGTACTTGAGACATCTCTTTCTCCTCTTTCGGTGATTGTGGACACTGTTTGGAGGATAACTTGAAGTGACCTCCCAAAAACGTAGTGATCAATCTTGCTTTTTCCATGTTGAATCTTTTCAATACCTTGAGAACATACTCCTGGAATTGCCAAAGTATGTTTGAATCTCTGTCTCAAGTGATCTCCATACTAAAGATCTTATTAGCTTCTCCTAACTTCTTCATGTCAAATTTTCTCTTTAGTTGAGCTTTAAACTTCTAAATAAGTGTCTTATTTCTCCCAGCAACCAGCATATCATCTAAATACAATAACAAATATATTGGATCATTATTACACTGCTTGAAGTAAACACAACTGTCATACTCACATCGGTTGTATCTAGCATTGATCATATAAGAGTCAAACTATTTGTACTACTGTCTGGAAGACTGTTTAAGTCCATAGAGGGATTTTTTGAGAAGAGACACATTGTTTTCATGACCTTCCTGAATGTAGCCTTCAGGTTGTTTTATGTATATCTTCTCCTCCAGTTCACCATGCAGAAATGCTATTTTGACATCCGACTGCTCCAACTCTAAATCAAACTGAGTTACTATCATCATCAACATCTGAATAGACGTATGCTTGACTACAAGAGAGAAGATCTCGTTATAATCAATACCCTCCTTCTGAGTATATCTCTTGGAAACTAATTTTGCTTTGTACTGCTCATTGTCTTTCTTGCGAAAGACCCATCTGCAGCTTATTGCATTAGAGTTTTTTTGAAAAATTAACTAACTCCCATATTTGATGTCTATTAAAATATTTCATCTCTTATTCGATGGCTATAATCCACTTGTCATAGTCATTAGCCTCAGTTGCCCCCCTGTAACTGATAGGATCTCATATTTCTTTTACTAATGCTAATGGACATAATCATCTTCCTACTTATATCTTATTGGTGGCATCAAAATTCTGACTAACCGCCTCAATGGTTTAGGTTACTTCTGAGTAGTCTCCTGCTCATCTCCATCTGAATCTAAAGAGTCTTCATCTAACCCATCAGGCCTTTTAGGGCTATCTGAGAACTCAACCTCTTTACCTGAGTATCTGTTGAACTGTCTAGAGTTTCACCTTGTGGTTTATCCTCTATCTATGACCTTTTTTGCAATATTGATCATTCGTCGAAGACAACATCTCTGCTTATAAAAGTGCTTCTTGTTTTCGGATATCATAGTTTGAAATTCTTGACTCCTTTGGTGAATCCAATGAAAGTGCATATCTTACTGGACTCCAGTTTGTTCCTTTTCTGATTATCAACCAAATTATACACCGGGTAGCCAAAAATCTGTAAGGTTGAGTGATTGAGTTCAGACTTGCACACAGAAAATACAGAATTTCAGAACTTTATAATAGAAGCGTGTAAGTACTCAAGTACTATCACTATAGCTAGTAGCTATACGGGTCATGATCCACAAGGAGAGACTAGCGATGAAAGCTTTTTTTAAGTTCTCTTTTAAGTTACTTGAAAATGGTTAATGTTCTTCTCTCGTTCTTTAAAAAAAAGGAAATTAAAACTATGTTAATTTGTAAAGATAATATATAGAAGGAGATGATGACTTTAGAAACATAGAAAACTAAGTTAAAAAAAGAAATTAAAAAAAGTGAATAAAAGAGTTAGGAGATGGTAGTGATTTAAAATAAAGGATTTAAAAGAAAGGAAGAAAAAACTAAAAGAACTTACATACCTCTTCCAGTTGATGACTTACCTAGAATCCTTATATGTTTACCTTGATCTAGAGGCGATCAACGCATAACTCATAAGATTAACTCAGTCCCAATTCACATTACATCATCAAGACTTCTTCGAGCAAGTATGAAATGATAAAAACACATGGAAGAATCCATCGTCATGAGCTATCGATGGCACTTGCTAAGGCAAAGCAATACCGATACTATTTGACTCACTTAGACTATCATCAAAATCAAAAAAGGAAGAGTAGAAAGAAGAAGAAGAAAACGAAAATAAAGAACATAAAAAAGTTACTTTTTTATTGTTTGTAGAAATGATGGAAGAAAGGATGAGGTTACATCGGTGTTACTTTCAATATAAATCTTTCTCTTACATGAATCTTAGTCTAACCTATGCTTACAAAGAAATAAAAATTACATAAAATAAAAATAAAAACCTACTCTAAAAAGAATGAAAAACTAGCCTAAGAATCCTTCTATGCTTGATTGCTCTCTGTACACTGAGAAATCCCAGTATTTATAGGAAAAAACCAAACGTGGAAGAGCATACGAAGGTATTGGAAGCGTTAACCAAGCTGCGGGTCCGCGGCCAGGATCTAGCCAAATGGCCAGATCCAGGGGTCGTGGTTCGTTGATACTTTGATTCTTCCTTTTATCCAATTAGATTTTCAATATACTTTTTGGATTTGGCAATATCTCTGTTTATCCTCAAGCTAACTGAATAAATCCAAATAAATCCAATTTTAACCAGTTTCTATTTGGTATTATCTGCTCTGATTTGTTCTGATCACCTTAAATATTTTGTCCCAATCTTGATTTTGAATTAAATTCATTTAAATCTGAATTTAAGTGGGCTTTTGGGCTTGTTTTCTCTCATTCCCTTGGTAAAAGCATGCACAATTTAAATAGTAAAAAATAATTAACTAACAGAATTTATATAAAACAAAATGCAGGAATGTGACAATGTAAATGCAATATTAGTGACCGATCACACCCCCACACATATCATTTACTCGTCCTCCAGAAAACATCAAAACTAAACCTAAAAAATTATTAGACCACTTACGCAGGTCACGCGATTGCACTGAGCTTGTGCAATATGCCGTTAAACCTCTAGGTTTTCCCTAGAGGACGAGTTTTTTCTCGTGAGGATTTTCAGTAGATTACACCTATAAAATCCATAAAGAAAGAGAAACACAGTGTTAGTATTTTGAAAACACATTTTGAAAAAGAAAAATATTTGAAGTATTATTGTAAGAATTAAGTAATCTATAAGTTATACAAAAATCTTTTCATTCTTAAACTTAGTCTTTATTCAAAACTTGTTATCAATCAAGGTAAGGAGTCAAACTATATTTCTCATCTAATTTATTATTTTACCCTAAGTTATATGCACCTTTGTGACAGTGAAATATTAACTCGGGTTCTTTAACTCCAACTCTTATGCCTTATTTTTTTATATTTTTGGTGGCATTATTCTTTTATTCCATTAGGCATTCTAGTCTGCCCATATAACGAGCCTTTTGTCGCTGACTCTCAAATCAGACAGTCTTAGGGCACCGGGTGAGAAGATACCCCAAGAACTTAAAGGCTCGAGCAAACAAGACCAGAAAACTAAGAATTTTATTATATGGACCGCTTTTAGGTGTGAATACTTATACTTTATGAGGCACAATACCCAGCTTAATCAGAAAATTTTTGATATTATATATATATATTTCTTTTTTTTATAAGGTATAAGAATCTTTGTTTTTGAACCCTAAGTGTGTAAGTGTATAAAACATGCATATTTCATCAAGATAAAAAATCAAGACTAAATTACTTTTTCAAATTTTCTTCCTAACTTTGGAAATCAAATAAATAATCTTATTTTGACCAAGTATAAGAAATCCTAATTATGATTCTCCTATTCCTTAAAATTGACTTAATTTCCTACAAAAATATGCCAAAATATTACTCTTTTTAAAAAAAAATTTAAGATAGGAAACTGTTATTTTTTATTTTAAATAAAAAAACATATGTTATGTTAGAACCCTCGCCCACACCTATCTCATGCATTGTCCTCAGTGTATGAATGAATGCATAGATGCATGAAAAAGAAGAAAGGAAAGAAAAATATTACATTAAGGTGGTGGTTCTGGTGGCGGTTGGATTGGATTAAGCGTTACTACCCAATCAAGATAATGTGGTGGTTCACAGAACCACCTTTATTGACCTCTTTTCTATGTACATAATTACAATCCCCAATATAAATAGGATCATGAAAGATTCTATCATGAAACTTATTCCATTTACATGATCAGACTTGAAAAATCATCACTGAGTCATTATGGTCAATACCTATGTCCAACAAAAGAATGACTTGGTGGAATAATTGACTTAGATTCAAGAGTGATAGGTTCGGGAATCATTACTAACTCAGAAAAATCAACTTTGAGTTTGAGAGTCGGCTTTGGTTCAAGAGTTGAGTCCAAATTAAAGAATTAAAACACATTCTTCTCCTATCGGAATGTGACTATCCGAATGTGGAGATTTAATTTCTAGATCTATGGGTACGGGAATAAATGTTGGCTCGAGAAATTGGTCCAAATTAGGTAAGAATACCGGAGTCAACATAGATTTGAAGATGAAAACAGAATCACAAGGTTGGGGATCAGGGTCACATTCACATTCAAGTTCAATCTGATTGAATGAAAAACTTGCTAATTTATTCAAGGTTTAGAATTGGTCAAGTTCAAAATTGTGTGATGAAATTGAATCTTATTCAAAGTCTTCAAAATCCCATGATTCTTTGTTTTCATTAATATGGTTAGAAGTGTCGGGAATAGTCAAAGATTGGGTAGGGAGAGTTTTTTATTCCTATGCATGTTTTTCAATCGACTAAGTCTTGCTTATACCTTGTTTAAAGGATCACTTTGGAATTGAATTATGGCTTTCGTATTCTTTTCTAGGAGTTCTTCTTGAAAAAATAGAGTAAGGATCTTTGATTTGAAATTTTTTAGGAGATTTTTTTTCTAGAATTTGAATTCGTCGCTCAAACTCTTCTAAAGCTTCCATCCTCTTTTCTCAGTCAATTAATTCTTCTAATGGTTGTTTGGGAGAAAGAGTATATGAAGTTGGATGTTGGTAAGGTGGTTGACTATATGACTCAGGGGAGTTGTATCCCTACTGGCTCTGAGAAGAGTGGTGATGATTGTTCCAGTTTTGTTTATAGCATTGGGACTGGGGCATATATTGATTCGGATAATACCAATCAGCATACTCGGTTGGTTAAAATTATGATATGCCGAGTTGGTAATATCCGAGTCAAAAGAGGTCGGGGCGAAATATGGATTACTATTTGCATATGAATAATTATAATTATAATCCATATTTATAGGCTCTGAAAATATAGTTGTTGGGGGTACAGAACAGGTCAGAAATGACCTATTGGTTGACCGCCCAGTCGATAGGTTCAACGGTCAAATTTATAACCATTGGGGTTACCGGTCAACCGCTTGGTTGACCGCCCCAAGTAAACTTGCCTAACGGTCGACCGTGGCCAGAACCAGAGAGCTAACTCTCTGGTCGGTCGACCAACCGGTCGACCGGGGCTAGATCCAGAGAGCAAGCTCTCTGGATCAGTCGATCGTGCGGTCGACCGGCCCTAGGCCAAGGCAGCTGTGCACGTCCTGTGCACATCGGTGGACCGCGCTCTAGTCCGGACGACCGCCAGCAGGCTTAGACTAATTTTTAAGGTTTGAAAACTTAGCTTTTAAATACCCATAAAATCTCATAAAAATCTATAAATTTCACAAAAATAAGTTTATGTATATAATTGAAATACAAATATGTGTGATCAAAATTCAACACATATTACAGACTATTTGAACTATTTTTGTGATATTAAGCTTTAAACCGAAAACCATATTTTTCATAAATCAAACTTTGAAATAAAAATACGTTTTCTATAAAACTTGTATAGATACAAAAATATGATATTTGAAACACCTATGAAGCATATTGTGTATGGATAGAATTCAATACACATATCAAAGATATATCTATTGTAACACTTGCCCTAATTTAAGCATTTCTTTTCCTAATTAATCATAAGGGGTAATGGGATTAGTATGCATGCAAGATGCCTTAGCTAAGTCATGATTATTATATATGTATGTATAAATAAGTATGTATACATAAGTATTTATACACCCATGTATATAGGTATAAGAATACCCCACATGTGTTTGACTTATTACCACCATGCCCCCCCATGCTTGTACCTCATGGAGAGGGGGGAGAGGCATGGAGAAGAGTAAACTTGATGGGATGTTTAGGGGACACTTGGCACAATCCTATGGAGAGTTAGAGGCTATAAATAGAGGGGATGAAGAGGATTAAACACTTTTGAAACCAAACACACTCTCTCTCTTCCCAAACTCTCCCTCTCTCTCCTTTCACAACAACAACAACAACAGCAACAGCAACAACAACAACAACAGCAAAACAACAACAGCAACAGCAACAACAACAGCAACAGCAACAACAACAACAACAGCAACAGCAACAACAAGAGGGCAACAGCAAAATCAGACCATACAACTTCAAGAGTGAGTAGAACATGCTAATCTTAACAACATGATGAGTAGAAATAAGTAGGGATTGAAATAAGTGTAAGAGATATACAAGTATTTGACCTTATGTATGCTTTGGGTTCATGTGTTTCAATTTCGCAAGTATTACTCATGTTGTTTATGAATCCATGATTTTATTACATGTCTTGCATATTGATATTATATGATGGCATGAATGTATCGGAGGAAGGAACCGGGTTGAACCGGAGGCGTAGAAGGGGAGATTATATATTATGTATCGGAGGAAGGGACCGGGTTGAACCGGAGGCGTAGAAGGGGAGATTATATATATATTGTATCGGAGGAAGGGACCGGGTTGAACCGGAGGCGTAGAAGGGGAGATTATGTGTATGTATATGGTTATCACTATGATATAAGTCCTATGTTATATTCATGTATAAATCCTTAACATCATCTGGAATGGCTTCTTAACAGGAAATTTTTGGGTAAGTTAGTCGACTAAGTCCCTGGGATAGTCGACTAAACGTGTGATATTTAGGCAGATACACTGCTGGATAGCAGGATTAGTCGACTACATATAGACTGTAGTCGACTAATCCCAGATACAGAGAGCAAACAGAAAGTTGACAATCTGTTTTTGACAGTTTTAGTCGACTATAGTTAACTTGCTAGTCGACTAATATTTAGGATTAGTCGACTACACCAGGAGGGTAGTCGACTATAGGTGACATCCAGAGAGTAAAACAATTTTTGATCCAGAATTAGTCGACTATAGGGAACTTCAAGTTGACCAGTACTTGAGTTAGTCGACTATACCAAGGAGGGTAGTCGACTACATAAATTCTTGGCTGTTAGTAAAGTAGCAGGTGCGTGTGAAGCAGAGTTAGTCGACTATAGCTTCATATTAGTCGACTTACAGTAAGTATTAGTCGACTATAGGGTGGCCTAGTCGACTAGTAAGGCCTTATTACTGTGTTTGGTTTTGGTTCCTGGACAATCATAAGATCCTATAAAAATAGTATAGCGACACGCATGTCAACCGGATAATTTAGCCATGTATACCTACTTGATAGGCATTTTTAGCTATTGTTTTACTCACTGAGCCTTCAAGCTCACTCTATTCTAACTCCACCTACAGGTTTGGAAAAGGGCAAGGGACCCGCTTAAGGGCAGTTGTGCGGGACAAGCGTCACCAGGACCATTGTATTAGAAGCTACTTTTGTTATGTATATAATTTTGTATAAGCATGCGTACCTTTAGTTGAGTGTTACTCTTGACTTGTAATTATTATAGGACCTGGTGTTGGACTCTTACTTGTATGTATATATATATTTTGACATGATTAATGTAGACTGTGTTCTTATGGATTATTGAACTTTATGTGTTAGTATGATAAGTCTCGAGAAGATCATACATGTTATTTTAATGGAAATTCTGATGATTATATTGGAAGTATTACAACTTGATGGGTCCCACGCTTGGATTGTATGAGATAATTATGATAAAATGGAAAATTTAAACTGGGACCGTTACAGTTAGTATCAGAGCAAAGTTTAGAAGTAGAAGGAGTAAGAGATGATGAAATTGTTAGGTTACACGTGCAGACATGTGATCATAGTCAAGTAGTTGGCATTAGGTGTCAAGGGATGCATTAAATTATCTATTGAATCTGAGTTATTCTAAGGACATGAGACTTATGAGTAAACTAAGGATAAGTATAATTACCAGTGTGTCTATTTATGTTGCTTCTTGATGATAGCCGTATGATTGAGACTATTTCATGGACTTGAGATTGATACGACCTTTTTGTTTACATGTAGATGGGGGACTCCGATGTATTCTGGCCAGTCTCTAGTTTCGACAGCTCAAGTGAGAGCTGGGTGGCGGATTCCATGGACTGGGGGTACGAGTCGGACGAAACTGACCCCGCGGAAACGATTATGCCCCTAAATTGGGTAGATTGTGAGGAGGTTGAGTCGCAGACATCTAATGAGCCTGAACCAACCAATGTTGACACAGAAAGCTTTGTGGGAGATTCACTTGAGATACCAGTGACGGAGCACTCTACCACGATTAAAGAAGAAACCCGAAGGGGATTTACATATGGAGGCGTCTTTTGGAACGAAACGTGGGAAGAGGATATGGACCTTTATGATGACTTAGACGACTGGTGCTGCGCCGGGGACGAATCACCGGAAGAAGATCCCAAGGAAGATATGGATGATAGCAGCAGCACTAGTGGAGATTCTAGTGGGGATACTCTACCCTACGAAGGGTGAACCTTAGAGCCGGCACTTTTGATGTATATACATGTATAGGCCTAGTATGTTAGGTGATGGATATCCTTAGGGTTGTTGTATGTACCCTGGCATATATCTGATGAATGCACATGGGTTAGTATGGATATCCAAGAAGGAAGGCATGTCAGCATAACACCTTTTGTATCCACGATGGATGTAACTATATATATATATATATATATATATATATATATATATATATATATATATAATATTATATATATATATTATATATATATATATATATATATATATATATATATAACAAGTTGCTTGTTTTCAAAAGTGATGTTATTAACATGATTGTCTGAGACTAAAGTTTTATCCCAATGCATTCCTATATTATGTAGTATGTTAATTAGACGCCCTTATTTTTATAGGGAGAACAAATGGATTTGAATCAACTACCCCCTGATGAGTCCCTGTCGCTCGATACGACACACTACAGTGAGATGGGGAGTGCACCCCCCGTGAACAATGACGGAGACTCTGAAGTTCAAATGAGAGGGAATGAGGGAACTCCCGGGGTAATGCCGGAGTGGCTCGCACAACTAATGACCAGAGCGAGCAGTAACAACTCCCACCGAGCACTGGAGCAGTTTCAGAAGATGAAACCGCCCGTATTTGAAGGAGAGGCGAACCCCTTACAAGCCGAAGCATGGCTTCTTCAAATAGAAAAGATCCTAGAAGTTATGGGCTGTACTGATGAACAAAAGGTATCCTTCTCTTCTTTTATGTTCCAGAAGGAAGCGGAACATTGGTGGAGGGCAGTGAAGCTTAGTATGAAGAATGCAAGGGAACCAATCACCTGGGAATTCTTGGTGAACAAATTCACTGAGAAATACATTCCGGAGACAGCCAGAGATAAATGGCGACAAAATTCTTGGAACTACGTCAAGGTTCTATGAATGTATCCCAGTATGATCAGAAATTCACTCAGCTATCCAGGTATGCTGATGCCTTGGTAAGGAGTGAAGCAGATAAGACAAAGAGGTTCGTAAAGGGCCTAAGATCGGATATTCGTGGCCGACTGATTCCATTACAACTGAGGAATTATCTCCAGGCAGTAGAAAGAGCTTTGGAGGTAGAAATGGACATACAAGAAGGTCAGGGAGACTGGGTGAAAGGAACTCCCAATTCTAAGCGCCCCCGTTATCAAGGACCTCCAATGGTGACGACATCAGGATCCACCAATGGCAAGGGATCTGGGTTTAACACAACTTTTTATAGAGGAGGAGGAGCCAGAGGCGGGAGAACATGGTTGAGAAATAGAGACACTCCCTTGAAGACACAAGCTACCTCTGCATCACATCCCAGAATCTCGGAGGCTCCCTGGTGTCAGAAGTGCAGAGTAAACATTTTGGAAACTGCCTCCTAGACAGGTCTTGTTTTAATTGTGGAGAGGTGGGACATCTAAGGAAGAATTGTCCGACATTGCGTGGAAGCCAAGGGCCGAGTAGAGGAAGTGGAAGGCCGACCATGAGGACGAATCCTCCCAGAGGACAAGCCAGTAATGCCCCACGTCCTGCTGCAACCCAGTCATCGGTTCAGCAACCTCGGGTGCAAGGCAGAACCTTCGCATTAACCCACCGGGAAGCAATGGCCTCGAATGCAGTGGTGGAAGGTATGATCTCCGTATCAGGACATATTGCTCATGCATTATTTGATCCTGGAGCTACTCATTCATTCGTATCTAGTGCTTTTGCTCATAAACTAAATCAAGTCTCAAAACCCCTAGGATTTCAATTGGTTGTGTCCACGCCTATAGGGGAAAATCTGATAGCTAGCACTAGATATGCGAATTGTGAGGTAATAATTGGAGAAATGAAGACATCCATTGATCTGATTAAGCTAGGCGAAATGGAGTTCGATGCCATACTAGGAATGGACTGGTTGTCTGCCTGTAGTGCTCATGTGGATTGTAACAAGAAGAGGATTATCTTTAAATGGAAGGGACTCCGGAAATTATTTTTGAAGGAGAAAAAGTTAGTGGTGATATACCTCACATATCAGCCATCAAAGCCACCAAGTTATTGAAACAAGGGTGTCAAGGATTTCTGGCTTCGGTGTTGGATACCACCAGGACTGATGTAAATATTAAGACTATTCCAATTGTGAATGAGTTCCCTGATGTGTTCCCGGAAGACTTACCAGGCCTGCCCCCAGATCGGGAAGTAGAATTTACAATAGATGTAACACCCGGTACTGCCCCAATTTCTAAGGCACCGTACCGTATGGCCCCTGCAGAAATGAAAGAACTTAAAACTCAATTGCAGGACTTATTTGACAAAGGGTTCATTCGGCCAAGTGTATCTCCCTGGGGAGCACCTGTACTATTTGTAAAGAAGAAGGATGGGAGTATGAAACTATGTGTTGACTACTGGGAATTGAATAAGGCAACTATCAAGAATAGGTACCCTCTTCCCCGAATTAATGACTTATTTGATCAATTACAAGGGTCTTGTGTATTTTCTAAGATAGATCTTAGATCGGGGTATCACCAGTTGAAGATCAAACCTGAAGATGTGCCCAAATCAGCTTTCCGGACAAGATATGGACATTTTGAATTTCTAGTCATGTCTTTTGGACTCACTAACGCCCCGGCAGCATTTATGGACTTAATGAATCGGATTTTTCAACCATATCTAGACCAGTTTGTAGTAGTATTCATTGATGATATTTTGGTCTATTCAAAGAATATAGAAGATCACAAGAAACATCTTAGTACTGTCCTTCAAATCTTGAGAGAGAAGCAACTCTATGCAAAGTTGAAGAAATGTGAATTTTGGCTAGAGCAAGTAGGGTTTCTTGGCCATATTATATCTAAAGAAGGAATATCAGTAGACCCGGTAAAGATCGAAGCAATCAGAGATTGGCCTAGACCCACTAATGTTACTGAAGTCCGAAGTTTCTTGGGATTAGCTGGGTACTACAGAAGATTCGTAGAAGGATTTTCTCTGATTGTAGCACCAATGACTCAATTAATTAGAAAGAATAAAAAGTTTGCATGGGGAGAAGATCAAGATAGGAGCTTCCTGGAGATTAAAGCTAGACTGACATCTGCTCCTGTCTTAACTGTACCTTCAGGAACTGAAGGATTTGTCATCTTTAGTGATGCATCAAAACTGGGTTTGGGATGTGTGTTAATGCAACATGGAAAAGTCATTGCCTATGCGTCCCGACAATTGAAGACCCATGAAAGAAATTACCCCACTCATGACTTGGAATTAGCCGCTGTGATCTTTGCTTTAAAGATCTGGCGACATTATTTGTATGGAGTGTCTTGTGAAGTTTTTACTGATCATAAGAGCTTAAAATACATCTTCACACAAAAGGAGCTGAACATGAGACAGAGGAGGTGGTTAGAACTAATGAAGAATTATGATATTATCATTCAATACCACCCTGGGAAGGCCAATGTGGTGGCTGATGCTTTGAGCCGGAAATCAGGAGGGACCCTGGCCGCCTTGATGACTCGTCAAGCAAGAATCTTAAGAGATCTAGAAGAAATGCAAATAGAAGTGCGAGTCATTGATCCTTCTAATTCTGAGTGTAAATTGAATCAAGTAAGTATTCAATTTAATCTATACGACAAGATCAAAGAGGCCCAACAAGGAGACACTCAAATAAAGAAAATTATGAAGAAAGTGCAAGAAGGAGAACTCAAGGAGTTTCAAATAGAAGGTGATGTACTGCGGTTTGGACGCAGATTATGTGTGCCAGATGTAGCAGAGATCAAAGAAGAAATAATGAAGGAGGCTCATAGTACACCTTATACAGCTCATCCCGGAAGCACAAAAATGTACCAAGATCTGCGACATAACTTCTGGTGGGAAGGAATGAAGGTAGACATTTCAAATTTTGTCCACAAATGTTTAGTCTGTCAACAAGTAAAGGCGGAACATAAGAAGCCCCCAGGTTTATTAGTGCCTTTATCTATTCCCGAATGGAAGTGGAGTCAAATTGCTATGGACTTTATCACTGGACTTCCTCGGACGTCCCAAGGACTGGATACAGTCTGGGTAGTGGTAGACAGACTCACCAAATCTGCCCATTTTCTGCCTATCCGGATCAATTATTCAATGGAAAGACTGGCTCAGGTATATGTCCGAGAGGTAATTAGATTACATGGAGTACCTGAATCCATTGTATCAGATCGGGACCCAAGATTTCAATCCAGATTTTGGAAGAGTTTGTCCAAAACTATGGGCACTAAATTGCAACTCAGTACAGCAACCCACCCCCAAACAGATGGACAGTCAGAAAGGACCATTCAAATATTGGAAGACATGTTAAGAACCTGTGTGCTAGATTTTGGGGGAAGTTGGGATAACTATTTACCCTTAGTGGAGTTTGCTTATAATAATAGTTACCAGTCCACTATTGGTATGCCTCCATTTGAAGCATTATATGGGAGGAGTGTAGATCACCAATCTGTTGGGAGGAAGTTGGGGATAGAAGACTGTTCGGCCCTGATGTAATTCAAGAGACTACTGAGAAGATCAAGCTAATTAAGGAAAGGATGAAAGCAGCCCAGAGCAGACAGAAAGCTTATGCAGACAATCGTCGCAGACTACTGGAGTTTGAAGTAGGAGATCGTGTTTTTCTGAAGGTATCTCCAATGAAGGGAGTGAGACGCACCGGCAGTAAGAACAAATTAGCTCCTAGATATGTAGGTCCGTTTGAGATATTGGATAAAATTGGACCGGTTGCTTACCGCTTGGCCCTACCCCCTGCCTTAGAACGGATGCACAATGTATTTCATGTATCTCAGCTGAGGAAATATGTGCCCGATCCTGATCACGTCATCTCCCATGAACCCCTACATATACTAGAAGATATGTCTTACGCGGAAAAACCAGTACAAATTCTTGATCGCAAGGAGAAGCAATTGAGAAGCAAAAATATTTCCTTGGTCAAGGTCTTATGGAGAAATCAAAACATAGAAGAAGCCACTTGGGAGCTGGAAGAGGAGATGAGAAAGGCCCATCCCCATTTATTTCGAGGTATGTTAAGTTTCGAGGACGAAACTTCCATAAGGAGGGTAGAATGTAACACTTGCCCTAATTTAAGCATTTCTTTTCCTAATTAATCATAAGGGGTAATGGGATTAGTATGCATGCAAGATGCCTTAGCTAAGTCATGATTATTATATGTGTATGTATAAATAAGTATGTATACATAAGTATTTATACACCCATGTATATAGGTATAAGAATACCCCACATGTGTTTGACTTATTACCACCATGCCCCCCCATGCTTGTACCTCATGGAGAGGGGGGAGAGGCATGGAGAAGAGTAAACTTGATGGGATGTTTAGGGGACACTTGGCACAATCCTATGGAGAGTTAGAGGCTATAAATAGAGGGGATGAAGAGGATTAAACACTTTTGAAACCAAACACACTCTCTCTCTTCCAAACTCTCCCTCTCTCTCCTTTCACAACAACAACAACAACAACAACAACAGCAATAACAACAACAACAGCAAAACAACAACAGCAACAGCAACAACAACAACAACAACAGCAACAGCAACAACAAGAGGGCAACAGCAAAATCAGACCATACAACTTCAAGAGTGAGTAGAACATGCTAATCTTAACAACATGATGAGTAGAAATAAGTAGGGATTGAAATAAGTGTAAGAGATATACAAGTATTTGACCTTATGTATGCTTTGGGTTCATGTGTTTCAATTCCGCAAGTATTACTCATGTTGTTTATGAATCCATGATTTTATTACATGTCTTGCATATTGATATTATATGATGGCATGAATGTATCGGAGGAAGGGACCGGGTTGAACCGGAGGCGTAGAAGGGGAGATTATATATTATGTATCGGAGGAAGGGACCGGGTTGAACCGGAGGCGTAGAAGGGGAGATTATATATATATTGTATCGGAGGAAGGGACTGGGTTGAACCGGAGGCGTAGAAGGGGAGATTATGTGTATGTATATGGTTATCACTATGATATAAGTCCTATGTTATATTCATGTATAAATCCTTAACATCAAATCTGGAATGGCTTCTTAACAGGAAATTTTTGGGTAAGTTAGTCGACTAAGTCCCTGGGATAGTCGACTAAACGTGTGATATTTAGGCAGATACACTGCTGGATAGCAGGATTAGTCGACTACATATAGACTGTAGTCGACTAATCCCAGATATAGAGAGCAAACAGAAAGTTGACAATCTGTTTTTGACAGTTTTAGTCGACTATAGTTAACTTGCTAGTCGACTAATATTTAGGATTAGTCGACTACACCAGGAGGGTAGTCGACTATAGGTGACATCCAGAGAGTAAAACAATTTTTGATCCAGAATTAGTCGACTATAGGGAACTTCAAGTCGACCAGTACTTGAGTTAGTCGACTATACCAAGGAGGGTAGTCGACTACATAAATTCTTGGCTGTTAGTAAAGTAGCAGGTGCGTGTGAAGCAGAGTTAGTCGACTATAGCTTCATATTAGTCGACTTACAGTAAGTATTAGTCGACTATAGGGTGGCCTAGTCGACTAGTAAGGCCTTATTACTGTGTTTGGTTTTGGTTCCTGGACAATCATAAGATCCTATAAAAATAGTATAGCGACACGCATGTCAACCGGATAATTTAGCCATGTATACCTACTTGATAGGCATATTTTAGCTATTGTTTTACTCACTGAGCCTTCAAGCTCACTCTATTCTAACTCCACCTACAGGTTTGGATAAGGGCAAGGGACCCGCTTAAGGGCAGTTGTGCGGGACAAGCGTCACCAGGACCATTGTATTAGAAGCTACTTTTGTTATGTATATAATTTTGTATAAGCATGCGTACCTTTAGTTGAGTGTTACTCTTGACTTGTAATTATTATAGGACCTGGTGTTGGACTCTTACTTGTATGTATATATATATTTTGACATGATTAATGTAGACTGTGTTCTTATGGATTATTGAACTTTATGTGTTAGTATGATAAGTCTCGAGAAGATCATACATGTTATTTTTAATGGAAATTCTGATGATTATATTGGAAGTATTACAACTTGATGGGTCCCACGCTTGGATTGTATGAGATAATTATGATAAAATGGAAAATTTAAACTGGGACCGTTACATCTATATTTTTTACATTAAATCCAAACTAAATTTTGTTAAAAACAAAAACTCAAAATAATGAACTAGAATCATCAAAATAAGTTTCAGACATTATGAATCATCAATGTATATGGAAGAAATCCAACATATATAAAATCATGTAAACTTGTTCTGATTCTATCTATTCATGAAAGCAATATATGTATATTCTTGAAAATTCAAAACGGTTAAATCGAAAACAAAACTATTGAATTTGTGTGTGTGTGTGTGTGTGTGTTTGTATTTAGCATATCAACACTAGTTTATCCTTACACAATATCTAAAATAATAAACTAAACAAATCGATGTCTTCTTGACGATCTTCATCTTCAAAATGACTCGATCCAAACACGACCTATAGAGGTTGACTCCATCCGAGTGCTAGATGCAATCTTGACGTGTGAGCTCTTGAATCAACCTGTGTTAGCTCCAAAACTGGCTTTAAGTCTTTTATTAAAGCTAAACACCTACTAAGATCTTGATCAATAACTGAAACTATATAAATACAAGATCATTAGCAAACTAACATTCATAAGTCAGTCATCATCAAAACTAAGGTGAAGGGCCTCTGGGCCAACAGTGGGTTCCACCCCTCTCGAAATCCTTACTTTGCAAGAGGGATTTTCCCCTTTCTGAGACCCAAGATCACAACTTTATTGATGGGATTTCTCCACTCATAAACAACTGTTAATCTAACTCTGTTGCTAGGATTTTCCGCACTCTAAAGCGAAAAGTTTACAGATACCACTGATGGGACTATTCCCAATCAGAAGCAACATCATATGATTACCAAATCACTCCCAAGACAAACTGACCATATCAGTGATAGAGATCAGTACTCTGAAGAGGCATGATTATATCGATTCCAAAAAGCCAATGGTAAAGCAAGCCAGATAAGATCCATACAATCATTTCCTTTCCAAATAAATATATAAGTGTTTTATTCTAAAAATCCATCCATTCCGAATACATTTCTTTAAGTACATACATGATTACAGCTAATAACAGTAATACAAAGTTTCATTACACCAATGTGTTTATATTTTTTGAAAAAAAATACAAATGATCCCGATCCGATCCCTCCATTCTTCCACTCCATCTAGCTATACCTCCAAACTCTGAGGATACGTCTCCCTGGGAGCGTCTATCGAAAGGCACCACCTCATTGTTGTTGGCCCAAAGGCTCAATCACTATTTGTTTCGATGATTTCAAAACTAATGAAGTTTGTTGGTATTAATAAAATTTAAGCTATGTTAAGTACACAGGTTTTTTAGAATAAGCTATTTAGCCTCAACAGGAGAAATTGAAGCAATAAGATTATATTAAAATTAATTCAAGAATTGATTTTGAGCTCAAGAAGACAAGTTGAAAATTCTTAATTTGAAGATCTTGTCTTGAGTCTCATCTTGAATATTATGTAAGAAATATAGTTTTGTTAAAATTTAGCTTAGTGAATTGATGATAAATAGGAGATACATACATACGATATACACATATACACACAAAAGTTTTCAAAACCAGTTTCATAATTTTTATGTTGTTTATTTTGTGAAAAATCAAGTTTTAATATTGTTTATATAATATAGTTTAAAATATATTTAGATTTCTAAACTTATATGCTTTTACACTAAATATATTTAATATATAATATTTTATGACTTGACAAAGTATTTTTTATAAAATAATAATATATTTTTGTCCAAGTATTAGGACAGTCGACAGAGGTTAAGGCTTGTCGATAGCTGATATATGGTGCACAAGGCTGAGAGTGTCTCAGATGTTGACAACCTCTTGTAGATGTCAATAGGTAAGTCATAGAAACTGAGTTGTCTCAGTCTGTTGACAGGCTACCCTAATTGTGTACAGTGCTTGTGCTATTTTTTAAAATATGATCGTTGAGACATGTCTGTACTCATGCATGTGCCTCCTGTTGACAGTGAGGCGGTCAACTTTTCTAATTTGTCTCCCAACGGCTATAATCTTTTCTAAACCTGTTAAGATTCATGTGTACTATATTTTTTTCATGTTTTTAACATGTTCTCAATACTGGACTTACTGAGTTTTAATCTCTATCCTAGTCCTATATATAAGAATGATTAGAGAGTGTTTTAATATATTTAGATATCAAGAAAATCAAGAAAACTCAATATTCAAGTGTTTCAAAAATTTTTAAGCTATTCAATCCTATTCTCTCTCAGTTTCTCTCACACTTTTCTTGAGCCATCAACTCCTACTCTAAGCTATAGAAAAGTGTAAAAGAGAGTTTGTGATTGTAACGATCCCAGATTTCATAAATTTCAAATAATAAAAATATTCTTTTAAACTGATAGATTAACGTAATCATCTCCAATTTCTTAAAATTTCGGCAGCACTTCCTTTGTAAATGCTAACATGCCCAAATATACATTTCAATTTACAGTAATTTTGACCAACAACAGTCTACTCATTCTCAATTCAAGCATGTAAATCAAAGTTAACAATCGCCCATGCGATCATAATAATATCTCGGCTCACCATGGCCTGCTTATTCTCCAAATAATAATTTCGGCTTGACATCGCCTACTTATATGAAACAAAAGAAACATATGCCTGAGAGTACTCCTCTTGGCATCCACAATATAAACAGATCTAACTATAACTCTAACAGATCACTATAATCACAATCTAACTTACTTCATACATATCCATCTCCCAAAACTTACATAAGGTATCAGTATACATCAAGTAGGATTTCAACAGGGACAAATTACAATCCAATACAATCATTAATAATAAAATTCTTAACAAATGCCTAAATCTGAAGCTGGTCTTCTGACAGTGTGACCTGAAACATAAAACTGGGAGGGAGTGAGCTCGACAGCTCAGTGAGAGAGAATCACAGTGTATTAAGGAAGGAAAATACAAATAGGGAGCATGTTTTGCTTCAACAGTTCTAACATGTATAGATGAACAAATGAAACGAGGAGAGAGCAATATCTTATAATGAATAATTAACACAAAGACCCATATAATCTATGTGACGGTTTGACTTCTCTAGAATCGATTCTCTTTAACTTTCTTTAGTTTTTCTGCTGCAGATTACATGGTCTAGAAATTCAATAAGATACTCGCTCAGTTATTATAACTTATGCATGATTTTGTTTTAAGTACTTTTAACACATATCACCACATAACTCATATCTCATACATGAAGTACAACCAATCATAATCGAAGTTTCATGGGGGTAAGTATACGTCTTGGTAATACAACATCACAATATCACCCCATATCATCTAAGTATAGTTTCTCCATATGGATAATACAATCACACGTACTCATACTACACTACACAATATTCAAATATCATACTTAGTGATATACACATCGCATATTATTCATATGCTAACTTAATCACAATGAAATGTGAGATTCTCCGTCTTCTCCCTCCTACCGGCCCCTTCCTCCAGTATATATATATATATATATATATAACAATAACAATAACAATAACACCGTCTTCCCCCTCCTACCGGCTCCCGCCCGGCCCCTTCCTCCAATATATATATATATATATATATATATATATATATATATATATATATATATATATATATAACCATAACACCGTCTTCCCCCTCCTACCGGCCCCCGCCCGCCCCCTTCCTCTAATATATATGTATATATATAACAATCACACCGTCTTCCCCCTCCTACCGGCTCCCGCCCTGCCCCTTCCTCCTATATAAAAGATGTAACAAACATGTACTCACACACACATTCATAATCACAAATAACGATTTCGACACAATGCGAACACCAACCCCCTTAATGTGGTTTACCTTTTAGCATGACCATTATGTCCCTTAACATCCATATATGACACACCATATGTGTATATACATATATATGAGTTACAAGTTAACACTGTAGTGATCTATTCATCTCAATTTTAATGAGTCAGCTTCTTATTTACATTGTTAAGTATTAGCCTTCTGGGTTGTGCTACTAGCATATCAATATTCAATTATGTAGCATACAATCATGATCGTGAAATTTACAATGCATACACGTCATGGAGATCAATTCATCGACAAGACAAATACTAAATTGTTGCTTGAGGGCAAAGATAATTGTCACATAGGTGTACAACTTTCTAATTATGTTCATGTTACATCCCCATCAATTTCATATATATTCAACGTACATCATGGTTGTAAAAAAATCATCACTTTGATGTGGGTGCACAGTGTATCAATAACCATATGAAGAATGAGCAATATCAATAAGTTATTTATTATGAGAAACTCTTATAATAATTTATACCCGTGTATCGGTACTAATGCTGGATTTTTTATTCACATCAACGCACCCAAGCTTTCATTCATACATCTAACATCACTAGTTTCTTAACGCTCATATGTTCAGTATGGTTCCGTCGGAACTCCTAATACCTTAAATATTCGGTCAGTTAGTCAATTAATAACTACCAATATTATTAGGCAATTCAATACCAACCTTGATTCCCGACTTCGTAATTAACAGTTTCAGCTCTGATGATTTTCATAATTGCCACTTACGTAACTATTGATTTTCAATCTCACAAGTTAAAGCTAAGTATCCTCTATGGACACTAACATCAACTATTTAATTTGTTCAAACCTAAATTCACATCTTCATGAGACAATATGAATAGATACAGTTCTCTTAACCATGTGGTATCCGCACTATATTTCCCCGTAGTCTTCTGTTGCATCAGTTTTATAGTTAATCATCAATATTAGATCTTTCTTCCTATTGAGAAAGCAATTAGTTATTATTCATAGCCAAGGAAATCAATGAAGTGTTATTTAAATAAGAGCTTGAAAGGACTCCTGCAGCCTTATTACCTATATATTATAAGTTTATGAATCAAGACCTTCGCATATAATATTTAGATAACTCAATCTCATAAACTTGAGAACTTATTGCCTAGAAGTTGATTTAGAAGAATATCTCACCACTATGATTTACTTCGATGATCTACGTGCACTGGGTTATTGAAATAAAGATACTGAGACACCTTATATATAACACATTGTTCTAACCGTATCAGAATTTGCCTCCAAGCAGCTCAAAGTCTAAAACATCAATGCCTGGTGTGACGAGAGTGCCATGTTATTTCTTATAGACAAGTAATATGAAAATTAGTTTACAATCTCCTCCTTTATACCCTTCTATCGCAGTACTCCCAACTTGTGAATATTGTCAATAAAATTTTCAGCCTAATCCTAACCCGCAATCATAGAGTCAGAAACCACAGTCCTATTATTTCGGGACTGTGTGAGTTGTAAACCCGCAACACTGGATAGTGTTATTAATTTGTAACAACATGCATTATTAAAACTTATTTCTTATTATTGAAAATTATAATATTTGTCATCTGCCATAATTCTTAGTATCCTGAACCTCTTGAATCTCGCTTCTAAACTTATGTGCGAAAGGATAGATGGTTCGAGTAATTCTTCCAGTTGTCTTCCTTTTCCCTTTGCCATTAGGATTTGTGTTAATTTTACCAAATGATTGGATCTATAATTCGTCTCAAAATAATATGCTCGACATACCCAAATGTATCGATACCTCTAAACATGTCAGACTTTTCAAGTGTCTGGGCGAATACAATAGTAAATATTTAGTGACGCAGATATGCCCAACAATATACATACCTGAATTTGAAATAATATAATGTAAGGATAAGAGATCTTTCATGAGAATATTATTTTATGCAGAGCTCAGAGAATTATAATTTAGTGCTATTGGATCTAGAGCACCACTTGAACTAGCACCAAGACTCTGAAGTTTATACAATCTGATAGGATAGTTCTATATCGCTTTACTGGCTACACCGGAAATTTAACAAAAATTATTACGTCAAGAATGTATCGAGTCATAACCTACCAAATTCTGGAATAAGTATCGTCATTCAAAACCCAATACACTTTGCTGCCATTAGACACAAGTAGCAAAATCTTTTAGGCTTTTTAGCTTCACGAAGTCAGAATATTGTCGGTTAACTCGTTTAACTAGTTCATGAATAACTTAGAACAATTTACGTTTCTATGAAAAACACTTACTCCCTTAGACAAATTCTAACAAGCTCCACTTGTTAGTAGTACTCTCTCTCGAATGTTTCCCCATTCTGCCACAATTTGAGCAAAAGGATGATTTCTATATGAAGATTAGT
The DNA here is from genome assembly GCA_038442645.1 of Agave tequilana. Classification (NCBI taxonomy): domain Eukaryota; kingdom Viridiplantae; phylum Streptophyta; class Magnoliopsida; order Asparagales; family Asparagaceae; genus Agave; species Agave tequilana. Next base: position 41,902 of record JAVJIF010015423.1, on the reverse strand, counting down.
TTAATATAAATTTTATGGCCGACTACTTTCATATCTAGTCTTACTTTTGCTGAAAAATCACCATGATACGAGTACCTAATTTGAAAGAAAATAAATTACTAAACAAATTTTTCAGCCATCACCTTATTGTTTGAATGACTCTAGTGCATGGGAGAGAAATAGATCCAAGCATCAAACTTAGGGGCCGTTTGTTTCGCGTAAATGTCTGTAATTCGTAAATGACTTACAACCCAGTTACAACTACGGCGTTTGTTTGGACCGTAATTCGTAAAAGACTTACACAACCCAATTACCCCTCACTTGTAACCCAATTACCACTCACTTACAACCCAGTTACAGTTAATTTTGTGGTCATGCAAATTTGTATTATTTTTTATGTTAATATTAAATTTTTTTAATATTTAACATTTTTAATATTTATTTGCAATATTAAAACTTTTTAAATCACCAAATAGTTAATTTTGTGATCAACTTTTTCACTTACGACTTACACATTACGACAACCAAACACCGTAAAGCACAATACACTTTTCCACTTACAACTTTATATTACCAACCAAACACCATAAAGCTTACATGCATGTAACTCATTTACAAATGTAAAAGACTTTACCAATTACAACTTACGAATTACGGCCAATTACGACAACCAAACAGACCCTTAAAGACTCTACACACATGAAACATGCAACATACACCACCATGGTCTTAAGATTCTAAATTAAATCAAAATCTTATCAAGCAAATTTATTCTTTTAGAGTAGAATGATATCCCCATTCACTTTCATTACGTCAACCAAGTCACTAAATTTTATCTAATTCTAGGAGGACAATCATGAAAGAACATGACTTTAAAATTTCTCAACACAAATAGACATGGACCTCTCCACTTGTACCAATCAATAACATTTAGGTATAACATATGATATGAGGGAAACTTCTCTACTAATTTCAAAGAAATTTCAGAGTTTAAACTCAAGAAAATTTCGAAATCTTAACAAGGCATGGAGAGGGACGAATACAAGATGATTTCTCTCACCTCCTCTGCCGATTGCCGCCCGTCGCGCTGCCGCGGCTCTGGCTGCCGCCTGGCCGCGCCTGACCGCGGCCCCGGCTGCGGCTCCTGCTGCGCCTGGCCGCGGCCCTGGCTCTTGCCGCGCGCCTAGCCGCGGCCCCAGCCGCGCGCGGCCGCGCCTTCGGCCGCCCTGCGAGAGAGAGAGAGAGAGAGATTGAGGGTGAGAGATTGAGGAGAAAACTCCAATTTTGGGGAAGAAGGGTTCTGTCATTCACAACCGAGAGTGAAGGGGGAAAAGGAAGTTTTCTTTTTAGGAAAGAAGAGATAGAGTGCTATTATTAGTATAAAATATCCCATAAATTCTATGTGATTGCCACCTCACCCATTACCAATTCCAATAAAATCTCTACCTCCACTTCACTCTTCAAATTCCAAGTTCTCATCTCCACCATTCATTATAATAGAAACAAATAAAACTTTATTTTCCACTTATTTGGTTTTATTATTATTTGATTTGTATCTTTCCATGAAATACCATTATACACATATACATAAACACTACATTCATGTATACATAGAATTAATATCCATATCCTTGTATTCATAATTATGCAACAATATTTCACTTTCAAATTCCCTCCAATATATACAAACTAATTCAATAATTGCCGCTGATAAACTGTATAATCTCTTTAGATTAAGGATTTGAATATTAATTCGGGATTTTAAAAATTGGGGTGTTACAGTGATCTTGTGTGGATCACCGTCATAATCTTTATTCTTTAAGAATTCCTCTTGAAAAGAGGGTAATTGTTGGAGTTGCAGCTCCAGATGTTGCGAGATCGTATTGTGATTGTAATCAAGGTTGATTATAGTAAAATCCTACATTGCGGTGAAGGCGGGGACATAGAGTAAGTGGCTCGAACATCGATAACAACTCCTTATATTTGCAATTGGCTATCTCGTTTGATCTCTCCAACTCTATTCTTTATTATTCTTTCATAATTATATTTGTTTATCCTTTATTGTTGTAAGTTTATTTGTTTTGTACTAATAATACATCAAGAAAGTAATTCCACACCTCAACTCTTATTTAAGAAGAATCATGAGGAAAATTCAGAACCCATCACCTGGTATATGACTTCACACTTGATTATTGAGTTGGTTAACTTTTATTAGTTTATAATTGTTTTAATTTTTTCATTGTTAATAGCCATCACCTATTCACTCTCTCTAGGTGATTTCAATTGGTATCAGAGCTTGATACTCTTGATTATAAGTTTCACCAGCTAAGAGTGATCATATTTGGCTATTCACTTTACTTGATCACACACATGGCCTCTAATGGTTTTTCTGGTGTCAAAACCTCACTCAAGTTTGATAATCTAAACTTTTCCATTTCAAAAGTTAAAATGACTTTATTTCTAAAATCCATAGATTATAAAGTGGCTAAAGCCGTTACCAAGAAATTTGTTGAACCCCATGATGATCAGGACACTTGGTCTGAAATCACCGTCAAAAAATTTGAGAATAATGATAAAGCCCAGTATGCTTTTACACTAATGATGATGACCCATCATGGGTTATCAATTGCAAATCTACTTATGAAGTTTAGAATGATCTGATTATTATTAATAAAGAAACTTCTCAAGTGAAGAGATCCAAGATTGATTTCTCCGTTCTCAATATGAGATTTTTTTTATATGATTAAGAATGAATCCATTGATGAAATGCTTACTCATTTTACAATGATTACTAATAGACTTTCTTCCTTAGGTGACAAGATAGATAATGATCAAAAGTGAGGAAAGTAATCTGAGCTCTTCCTAAATCTTGAAAAGTCAATGCTTCTATATTGAAGGAGCTTAATGACAACAAGAAAATGAATTTCTCTGAGTTCATAAGAAATCTCAAATTACATGAGATAAAAAGAAAAATAAGAGAAGAAAGAGAGCCATAAAAAAAGAAGAGTGTTGCCTTTAAATCAACACCATCTATTCCAGAAGACGATGAGATCATGGATGATAATGAAGATGAATTTGCCTTGATTGAGAGAAAAGTAGAAAGGATATTTTACAAGCAAAAAAAAAAAGAGCAATCATAGAGGATCCAAATGGTAAGACAAGGGTAAAAGAAAGAAAAAAAAGTTGGTCCGTATTGCAACTGCAAAAAACCGAGATGCTTGATTGTCGATTGTCTCAATCTCAAGGCAACCACTTCAAAAAGAATACCAAAGAAGAAAGCTTTGATGGCTTCATAGAATGAAGGCTTTGAAAGTGATTTTGAAGACGATATAGATGTCGCTAATGTTTGCTTCATGGATCATAGGGATAACCTCACTAAGATAACTCTTGAAACTTCGTTAAATGACAGTGATTTAATGAACTTGCAATTTTTTTTGAAGAACTTCAAATAGATATGATTTATTAAAAGTTCAAAATAAGAAATTAAAAAGTAAATGATGTTTTGATTAACAAGATAAATGAAATTTCTAAAGAAAAAGTTGCTTTATCTGTTTCTCTCAAGAGTATTCAAAAAGATTTTGAAAATTATAAGATTGTATGCAAAGCTAAATTTTTTATTGTTGATAAAAATGAGTTTTCTGATATTAAGAATAGAATCGATGCTTTGAATAACAATTTAAAGAAATATGATGTTGATAAGGCTAAGTTGAAGTCAATGTTTCCAAAGAAACAAGCTCATAGAAAACATGCATCACACTCTCAATATGTTCACAAAACACATCACAATCTTGCATTCATGTATGTTAGGTGTACACTTGTATTCATTGTAGTCGAAAAAGCCATTTAACTAGATTTTATTTTGATAAGTTTAATTTTTTTAAAAAATGTTTGGATTTGAAAAAATACCAACCCCTAAGGACTCAAAAAGATATGAGTACCAAAAGCACACACATTTTACTTGATGCAGTTATGTCCTCTCTCAAGATGGTGAGAGAATTGGTGTCTTGGTGGTGGATGTGTTTTCAAGCTAAATGGACAAATCTAATTGAAACACCACTGTCAAGAAGTTGAAGTAAAAGACCACTTTTTATTTTGAAGAAACAGAATTGAATTTATCGATATCGACAACTATTTCTATTCTTCAATTTAAATTAAACATATTTTGATATGTTTATAATCATGTAGAACATATATACACGTTTATGCTCTTAAATTGATATTGCTTGGATATGATTAAGTGACTGATTTGATTTATTTATCTCAAAATTGATGATTGTAAGATTTTTTTTTTAAATAATTTTTTTCATTCAAAATTCTATACTCTAGATCAGTTTTGTAAAATAGATTTTTTTTCAAAACTTTTTTGTCTTAATATATTAGTTTTTACTTATAAATATTTATTTATATTTAAATTTTTATAAAAAAATTCTATTTGTTTTAGCAAAATTTTGTTTGTTGTCGACAGATTGAGAACAACAAAAAATAGATTCTGTGATCTCAGGCTGCACTGTCGACAATCATGAATGACTGTCGACAGAGTGAGATCAACAGATTGTTGATCTCACTTGGAGCTGTCGACAGCCACTCGAGACAGTCAACAGGCAAAGGACAGATGGCGTGGGTCCTGTGCATTTAAACCCTGTTTTTGTTTCTCTTTATTTTCTTCGACAGCAGCCCTAGCCGACTCTTCTACTTCCAATTCAAACCCACTTTCTCCATCTCCAAATCCTCTCTTCTCAAAAATTCTTCTTCCCAAAAAATTTCTCTGAAGATTTCTCAGTTGGATTTGCAGCTATTCCAGAAGATTGTAGGATTTCTCTTTCAAGACATAGATCTTCTTCAAATTAAGTAAAACTCCTATTTTTTTTTTCTTTATTTCAATTTTTTCCTTCATTTTATCATGTCTACCAAATGACGACTCATATTGGAGGATCTTCCTCTTCCAAGAGATCCCAACCTCATGATCCCTTCATCTCTGAGAAATATAAACGGTTGTTTGATGATACCTGCTCCAACAAGTCTATTATTATTTGTAGGAGTACCTGTTTTCAAGATTTTGAGGAATACAATTTGTGAAATCTCTTTGATAATACAGGATAAACTAAATTCAATGAAATTGATGAGATCTACTATCCTAATTTGATTAGAATCTTTTATGTCAACCATTTTGTCAGTGGACTTATGCTCAAAAGCAGAGTTCGTGACAAGAATGTTAGTCTCTCCTGTGAAAAACTTGCCTGTGTTCTTGATATACCATATGGAGGATTTGACCTTATCAAAATCTCTCTTGAAAACTTTTATTATTCTGGAGGTTAATCCATTGATTCTTCTTCTTCTCTAATTCATAGTGACAACAATTCAGATTTAAAGACCAATGAGTATATTGTTTACTTCACTCTTTTATCTCAATGTGGCTAGCAGTCAGTGAATTGGTATTTATTTACACAGATGTCATATTAGGCCGCTATCAATGTGTATTTTTTGTGGGAATCATCATGCGTCTTCTACTCATATCTTCTTACTCTGTGACCCTGCCCGGAGAGTCTGGTCCTCTGTTGTGTCCAGTCTAGCCCTTCTGACCTGGCTAACATCTCTCCAACCCTTATGGGAGGATTGACGGACTTTACTCATTCCTAGAGAGGGTCGGAAGATCTGAGACATTCATGCACATGCTATGATTTGGTTCATTTGGACATAACACAACTCAATGATTTTCACTCAGAAATTGATCCCTGCAGATATAATCTCTGAGCGGGGATTATTTTAGCTAAGGAAAAATCTTGGCTAGTCTTGTTATCCTTTTTTCTTTGTTAGTTTTTAATGTTTTTTCCCCTAACTTGTTTGGTGAGGGTTTCTCTTTTTCACACTTGTAATTTGCTTATTTTAATAATATTTTAACTGGGCTTTTTTTGGCCTCGTTTTCTGCTCAGAGGAGGTTGGGCTAGACCTAAAGAGCGACAGAAGTTGAGCTATGGCAGGCTAGATTAAGGGGCTGTTTGTTTCGCCGTAAAAAGCGTAAAAGTTCGTAATTCGTAAATGACTTACAACCCAATTACAACTACGGCGTTTGTTTAGATCGTAATTCGTAAAAGATTTACACAACTCAACTATCACTCACTTGCAACTTAATTACCACTCGCTTACAGCCCAGTTACAGTTAATTTTGTGATCATACAAATTTGTATTGTTTTTTTATGTTAATATTAATTTTTTTTAATATTTAGCATTTTTAATATTTATTTACAATGTTAAAATTTTTTAAATCACCAAATAGTTAATTTTGTGGTCAACTTTTTCACTTACGACTTGCACTTTACGACAATCAAACACTGTAAATTACAATACACTTTCTCACTTAGAACTTTATATTACCAACCAATTGTCGTAAAACTTACATGCATGTAACTCATTTACAATTGTAAAAGATTTTATCAATTACGACTTACGAATTACAGCCAATTACGACAACCAAACAGATGCTAAGATTCATGCCATGCTTTCTACTGTATGAACTCAAAGAAACAGTCAATGAATTATACCAAATCTAAAAAACGAAGCAAATTGCTAGCTAAACTAAGTCGATTGGAGAGAGAATTTATTACAACTCCCATAAATACAAACTTACTGGCAGAAAAAGAAAAAAAAAGAAAGATATAACTTCAATCAGACTGAAATGCTGTTTGACTTCATCCATATATTTCTTTACTTTTGAATTAATCTTAATTACATACACAATAAAGTTCTCTAAAAATGTTTCGTGGTATCTCAAATTGTTTGTTGAAGTGATTATGCTTTTAACATTAATATCTCTAGATTCTGAAGCTGTCCTCTTTTCATCGAATATCATGTTCAGGTCACCATCTCTCTTTTCCGGCGAAAAATGTGGATGCAAACTAAGGGCCTGTTTGGTTAATGGAAGAGAGAGAGAGAGAGAGAGACGGGGGATGGAGGAAGAAATGAAGAGGGAAAGTTCCCTTCTTTAATTGGTGTTTGATTGGGAGAAATAAAGAAGAAGGAAGTGGGAAAAAAACCAAAAAAGCCAATTCTCTCTCATCCCCTCTTTATATCTCTCTTGCTGTCAGCTTTCCCTAGGTCGGTGTGCCCCAGCTCAACTTCGCCGTAATTTTGAGGGAAAGAGTCTTCCCGTCTTCCGCCACGTCAGCACCAGGTGTCAAGGAGCCGCCGACGTGACGGAAGCGGGGCTCTTCCCCTCGGCATCAAAGAGAGAGTCCCCGTGTTAAACCTCCGTTGGCCCCGCCCTGTTCTTCATCTTCCTTCGGCAACGCCGAAACAGAAAGGCCTATGGACTCAGTAATATGACCTTGATAGCGATTGTCGGCATCGGCATCACCTCACACCTGTCCATTAAAGCCAGTGCCATTTCCTTGTAATTCCAGCTGGGCGCCACTGTTCCCACATTGGTAACCTTTTCCAGGTCTGCGGTTGTTGAAAATAGTAAAAAAAAAGAAAAAAAGAAAAAAAAAGAAAACTATGGACTTCATCATGAAAAGTACTGTATTGACTTTTATTTTTCTGTTTACCTAAAAAGTTAGTAATCTTTGTTACAAAATATTCTCCCATTCAAAGCTCCTGTCTAAGATTTTTTATCTGCCATATTAGATGCATGCACTGCATGAGATTGCGTCAAAAAATATGGGGGTAACAAAATATAGTTTTCAGTGTCTCAGCTTAATCACCGGCATTAGACTGTACAGTTTTCAGTTTCTCATGTAGACTTCTGATTACATGTATTTTAGTAGGTTAATTCCTACTACTATCACTGTACTCAAGTTCTACCATCAATAAAAAAAATATAGTTGATTATTTGTTTCCTTTTTTCTCTTTTAATAAATTAGAGGATTATAAGTCATTTAATCACAAAAGTTGAAGAAACATCATTTTCAGTGTCAGCAAGAAAAATTTGTAACAATACCACTATAACATTTTTGTCACTAGTTAGTAAAGTTTCTTTGCAGTGGTTAAAAAATCTACAGTTTATATATCCATTTTCAGCAAATCACCATCTTTTCTAAACTAAGAAAGAGAGAGAGAAATATGCCCCAGCTCTTCGTGGTTAAACAAATCAAATATTCATCTTAAATTAAATTTTAAAAGAAGCAACATTGTTATTTTTAATCTTTTTTAAGGGAAAGACGCTTCATTTGTCAAGAGTAACCTTTTTTTTAGAGTAACGATGGGCCTAACATAGACCCCTGCATTTCACTAACAGACTTCAATGAAAACAATTCTGACAGTACAAAATATAACAATATCAACCTCCCGAACTATACAGTAATGAAGCACATGCAGGCACAAGGGAAGACAAAGTACAAGTTGACAATAAAATCGATCGGGCTGGTTTTACTGTCAACCTGCTAAGCAAAAGTTAAGAGTCCCGAGATCTCAGATTAGAGGTCATTCGTGCCGGTGTCATCACCTTGCCCCTTAATTTTTCCGACTGGGTATCGGAAGCCTCACTAGGTTGTATCTGCCGAACAATCTTCCACGTGATCTCCCTAGATCTACTTGTAAGAATATTAAACCAGATATAAATAAAAGAAATGCACGTACCAGTGGTCTGATCTGGACAGGTGATCTGGTCTTGTTATTTGTCAAGAGTACTGATCAGACGAGTCCTGAGTCCCCTTTCATGACACGCATTTCTTCTGAATTGATATCATGATGGGTCAATTCTTTTTTTTCTTTTAAAACATAGCGTTGTTGTTTTGTCCCAAGGTTATTAACAGCTGGAAAAAAAAATTAGGTAAGGCCAGGCTGTTTCATTCTGGCCCATAAATCAACTTCAAGCGTCGGTGTGCGCGTTTTTAAGGCAATTGGCGAGGAAGAAGAAGACAACTCTTCCCTGTATAGAGTGAACCCCACGTTACATCAAAGAGCCCACATGAAAAGGATATCGCTTTTGAGAAGGGTTCATCATTTTTCTTGAGAAATTAAGGTGGCCGCCTCCAAGGGCGCATCGTTTTTCTTAGTAGTTTTCTCACTGTTCTCGTAGTTGGCACACTCACAAGAGAAGAAGATTGTGTATCTGTCTTTTTTTGTGCAGTACTGATTCACGTTGTCACTGTTCAAATGATATGCATATTTTGGTTGCTAGCAATATTGTTGAGCATCAAGAGTGTGGACCCTGAGAGGAGTTGTCTATAGCATGACGAGATGCGGTAATTCCACAAACATGACCTCGTACAAGAACTTGGAAGATATTGTATTATCCAAGTCCTTGGCAAATGTGATGCATGTGCATATAATAAATATGGCAATTATATATCTAGGTCTGGATGTGTACAGATGTTTGGTAAATTGAAGTATTCATGCATGCATGCGCAAAGGTAATATTTTTTAAGTGCTTATATGTGTAAACAACATGAAGGATTAATTATGTTGGAGGCCCCTGGGCCACATTTTTGTTCTTGCGTGTAAGGGTGCGAAACGGGCCGGGTTTGTCTCGGCCCAGTCTCGAACCCGCCGGGCCAAGGCTCAATTTGGGCCAAGCCCGGACCCGTCGCCGTTTAACGGGCGGCCCGGCCCGATCCGACGCGGGCCCGTCCCCCTTTGGGGGACTCGGTCACGACCCAGTTATGCAGCCGGTCACAGGCGGGCTAGACTCGGGCCGGCTCTGGCCGGCCATTTAAAAAGGATTAAAAATCCAAAAAACAGATTTTTAAGTATAATTTAAAACATGTTAAAAATCCCAAAAAAAATCAATAAAAATTTAAAAAAAATCCACAAAATTTGATAAAATTGATACAAGTTGTGAAATGTAAATTTTTTTATTAATAATTCAATAAATTAGATAAATTGATACAAATACAATTGAAGTATAGATTAAAAAATTTAGAAAATTTTCATTCATTTTTTAAAAATTACAAATCTTCAAATATTTTATCATTTATATATACAAATTATAAGTTTTCAAATATTGCAGATCTTCATTTCTTCAATCATCTTCTTGAGAGTCTTTAATGATTTCTTTCACTGATTTATTTTCGCTTCTCGTCTTCGTCATTGTACAAGAAGAAGAGAAGGGGATGAAGGAGCCTCTTTGATCTACTTCTTTCAACTTTCCTTAAAAAAATAATTCATGACCTAAATAAATTATTGTAAAAAGAGTAATTAAATAAGAGAAATTCTAGCTTTGGATTCAACTTAGTTAAAGAGAGTAAAGGAATTGGAGAATAACCCAAAGTTCAAACACTTTAGGAATAGATGTGTAAATCTGTCCAGTTTCTGTAAGTTGTAAATTCAGAGTTAGTTCGTCAGTACATAAATAAGAATCTTGTAATATACCATTGAAAAGATAATCGAGTCTACTTTCGAATGACTTTTATTGGAGGTCTGAACTTAGAGTTATTGCTGAAATAATACTGACTGGTCAAAATTACTGTATTGCAGAACTTGTGCTTAATAGAAAAGTTTCTATCTATTTAGAATTATTTATATAAGTGAAGCAAGTCATATAACATATCATTAGATAGATAATTGAGTCTAAATTCTAGCAGAACTTTCTGTGTCCTGTTCTCGTATCAAAAATAAAAGTTATGATAAAAATACCGTTGGTTATCTTAATGGACAGAACTGTAGAATATTATTTAAACAGTAAGTTTCTATCAATTATCATTGCTAAATTGAACTGCATGCAGTATATGATATACCGTTAGAAAAATAAGAAGCCTACTTTCTTGTGGTTCTTATCGTGTCATAATCGGGCATGTGTGATAAGAGTTATTGTCAAAATACTACTAAGTGTTCAAGTTAAGAATTATACAAGAGTTCGATTCGAGTAATTAATGTAATTCAAGCACATATGTAATGATAGCAAAAGAGGATGTATGCCTTATAAGCCAAGAACTTTGTGATAAATTACTTAATTAAATGACTAAAATAAACCCGACTTCTAGCAAAGAGGTTGTTAGCTTGAAACCCAATCAAATGATGTTGTATGAGAATATACTGACATATGAAATAATTCGATCACATAAACTTGATAATATACATAATGAACCTAACTTGACGCATGGTGCACACTTGAATTACATGGATAAAGATTTTATATGTGAAAGATTATTACCAAATTATTATGTAGCTGAGCTTACAACTTAGACTGTCATGTGTCGAGTATACTAAATTGACTGTGGGTGAACCAAACTCACCAATTTAGTCAATACGAATTGATCAAAGATTATCTTGGTGATGATTATAAAACCAGCGAACTAATTATAATTGTGTAAGGAAAAATTTATACAAATTGAATGGCTAATTGAGCATTTCATAACTACTCTAGCATGTAGAGGAATGGTAGAAACTTGAGAATTTTAATCCTTACTAAACTTACAGATTAACAAAGAACCTAGTGATGTATTTCATAGATGGTGGGTATTTTGGCTTCTATTTTCTAACGGTTCTTACCGTGTCTTATTTGGATCCTGATATAGAAAGTTACCATTTTATTTTAACAGACCAGTCAATTTTAATGATGTTGAATTGAAAACCCTATATTAAATTGGGTATGAAACATAATTCTACCATAACTGAATTCTACGAGTTTGATGTGTACGGTGGCTAATAATCATGAATGTGAAATCACTAATTTCAATCCTCCTCTAGACAAGGAGGTGCCAAGAGTATACATATGTATAGAATGAGAAATTTCAAAAAAACTAAAATCAAGTAATGACGACTAACTTATGATTACTCAAATATATCACCAAGGTGATGGATGCATTATTCATAGTATTCTACACTAAATCAACTTCAAACCCATAAATTCGAATCATGTGTGTGTACAGTTATAGGACAATAGGCAGGTTGGTGTCCTGGTTGAATATTAAGTAGAAGTAAGTGTGGACTGAGATATAGTTAATAATTAATGGACCAATAGTAATATTCGATATATGCTAATTATTATTTTTACCTGATTACTATGGATGTGGTTGTGTGTGGTATTGTACATATACTTTATGATATATCCTATAATCAAGGATAATTGGTACCTTGTTGATGATTATTTTTTGATTGATATGCTTGATAACAAGTGTGTGTGTGTGTGTGTGTGTGTGTGTGTGTGTGTGATAGAGTTATGATGGAGTATGTGACGGACTATTAAATATATAGAATTTGTGACGGATAGGGGGTGTGCCTAAACAATGTACTTTCATCTATTCGTGACAGACAAGGGTGTGCCCGAATGATATATGTTGTTGAAAATGAAGTGTGCATTTTTTTCATACAAGACCAAGTAGCAGTGATTATTTTCGTTAATTGATTGATGTTGTCTGTATATGAAACCACGTATTGATAGTTAGTACGGGTGATGATCATACAACTTATATTGCATACTAAATATGTAATACTCAAATGGACATGCTATGATCTAAATCGAACACCAGATACTGATATTGGTATTATGTTTATTAATCAAGTAACTTATTATGTGCCTTTTCAGTGAATCAATCCTCGTGATGGGTAAACAATTGAAATTGTATGAACTTGATGGTGTGCGGTATACCAATAAGTACATGAATGTTATGTAATATTGAACTTGCATACGTATGTGACACGTGTTGTGTATACATAAGATGAACCTGAAAATAAACTACAAGTGAGAGTATATGTAATATGATTTAGTTAGTATGGTTGGTGTACCACCGTGTGTAGCATATGAGATACGGGATACATATATGTAATATGATTATGTGACACGCAAGTGCATTTGTGATAATGGTATTATATGAATGGATAAACTGCACTTATGAGGTATGATCGTGGTTGGCGCACTCCGTGCATAATATATGAGATATGCGCGTGATAGCTTTTACATAAGATAAACTTGATGCTAATTTATAATTTATTGAGAAAAGACTTTATTGAATTCATAGACCCTATATATGTAGAAATGAAACAAAACGACAAAAGGTATAAAAAAAAATTTACGAACAACAGAGTCGAACCATCCTTGGGGATTATAGAGACAATTGTCCTGATCGTTACATTATGAAATATCATCGATTTCTTATCTCTCTCATTCTTTTAGACTTGTCTTATTACTGGGATCATCATTCTTCATATGGATTATATTTATCATCTCTTGATATTTTTTTGACTCTACTCACTAAGTTGTCAAGCTCACTCCCTCCCAGTGTCATGTTTTCAGATTGCGGCGAGATGAAGGCCCAATTTAGTCTTTGGGCGTTTGATGAAGAAGATTCATTATAAGTAAATGTATCGCAGATATAGTTATGTGTTATGACTTAGAAAGTTCTTGTTGTACATGTTCATAGCCTTAGTTGATATGTAGTTGTTACATGTATATGTGTTTGTGTGTATATATGTATATATATATGTGTGTGTGTGTGTGTGTGTGTGTGTGTGTGTATACATGTATATGTACATATACAGATACATGTATATGTACATATTACATATACATGTATATGTACATATTACATATACATGTATATGTACATATTACATATACATTATATATATATATATATATATATATATATATATATACACACACACACACACACACACACACACACACACACACACATATATATATATATACATATATATATATATACACATATATATACATATACATATATATACATACATATATACATATATATATACATATACATATATATACATACATATATACATATATACACACACACACACACACACACACACACACACATATACATATATATATATTATAGTAGTTCTAAGCTACATTATAGATGCCGAGAGGGATACTCTCGAGTACATATTTAAAGTGAATATTGGTAGCGAGATATATCTGCTTATGATTTTGATAAGTAGGCGATGTCAAGCTAAAATATTATTTTGACTGTATAGTTGACTATTGAGTTGAATTTATATATTTGGACTGTGATAAGCCGTGTAGGCTAATTGATATATGCTCACTCCCTCCCAGTGTCATGTTTTCAGATTGCGGCGAGATGAAGGCCCAGCTTAGTCTTTGGGCATTTGATGGAGAAGATTCATTATAAGTAAATGTATCGCAGATATAGTTATATGTTATGACTTAGAAAGTTCTTGTTGTACATGTTCATAACCTTAGTTGATATGTACTTGTTACATGTATCACTTACACACACACACACACACACACACACACACACACACATTGATGTAAAGATGGGGTAGTTTGTGATGACTATGGTTAGTTAGAGTTATAGAAGTTCTAAGCTACATTATGGATGCCGAGAGGGGTACTCTCGAGTACATATTTAAAGTGAATATTGGTAGAGAGATTTATCTACTTATGATTTTGATAAGTAGGCGATGTCAAGCCAAAATATTATTATGACTGTGTAGTTGACTATTGAGTTGAATTTATGTATTTGGATTGTAATAAGCCGTGTAGGCTAATTGATATATTCTGTAGTTGGGGAAGGTGACTAAATACAAAGGAGATGCTGTCGAAAATTTTAAGAAATTATAGATGATTATGATAATCTTTTGATTAATAAGGATGTTTATGTTAATTGAAGTTATTAGTATCTGGGATCGTTACACAAGAAAACAAGTTTTGGTCTGAACAAATGTCTAACTTGTTGACATTTACAAAAGACAAGTGGTAGACGAGCTGAAGACCAGTTTTCATCCACCTCCAAGGGACAAGGAAGCAGCTTGGACTCCACTGATCCAGCAAGCAGAACAGTGAGCCCGGGACGTTTCTAAACAGACCTCAGCAGGTCTAAAATGCTAGCGTTTAGCATTACTTTAGCCCAAGGAGATAGCCTCGCCTGTGAGGCTAACATCATCCAGAGCATCGCCAGGAAGCTAACTGACAGCTTCGCCGAAAAGCCTCTTTTCGGACTTCGCCAGGAATTGCCTTTAGCTCCGCTATGAGCTTCAAAGCGAGCAGCTCCGCTATTGATCTACTACGGTCAACCTTTGACCAATCAAATCTCCTGATGAGATTGGATTCAAACAAATCAAATCCAATCAGGATTCAAATATGGCAGGTGATTGCCGCTATCTCTTGACTCTCTTGAAACGAGTAAGAGGATCAAGGAGAATCTCCCAACAATATGGAAAGGATCAAAACAGATCAACCGACCTGCCAAATCTAGCTCCGCAGAAGCTATTTTAGCCTCGCAGTAAGGCTACTTTCCAGATTCAAACAGATTCGGTTCAATCTGTTTCTATATCTTCAAAGGGGACGATTATACCCTTGCTCTCCCTATAAATAGCCCGTCAGGGGCACAAGGGAGAGGGATCGCATCAGATCGAGGAGGATCATCAATTGATCATCGGCGAGATTGGCGTCTTCTCAAAGATCGGACTTCTTCATCAACGCACCGTGCATTCTCTAATTCAGAGATCTTCAAGAGAAATACTTCTCTTTTCAGGGTGGCGATACCCCAACAACCCCTTTTCCTCAAGGAATCTCCAGAACCAGGCGAGAAGGAATTCCTCACAGAAGGCGGTCTTTTGAGAAGTAGCAAGAGGGTTCTACCAACCCTCTATTCTCTGATTCCCGGAACCAGGCGAGAAGGGAATCTATTCGCTCGCATCGTCAAAGGGACAAAGTGGTTGCGCGCTGACCAGACTCCTATCGGCACATTTTCCCAGAATCTCTGAGGAGATCTACTTGTAATCTTTTGAGAATACTTGTAATTTAGCTCCTCAAACTCTTTTTTGTAAGTTTTCCCCTTTGCAAATTAATGGAAAACAAGATGGCGACTCCGCTGGGGACGGATCTCTCCACTGCCGAGGATCAAGTGTCACAATGCGACGATCAGACCTTAGGGTCTATCTCTGAATTTAGAAAAGCCGGTGCAGCCAGATCCTCTCTGGCTAAATCTTCAAGGACAGTCTCTGCGGAGACAGAAAAGGTTCTTCACAAACCTGCTGCGGTCCTTTGGCGCAACAAGGAAGCACGCCCACGGTCCAAGTTCTGCACCTTCAAGAACCTAGTCGTCCGGAGCAATCAAAGAAGATTTGAAGAAGTCCTCTCTGGGGGTGGCTTGATGCTTCGAGCACGGAAGCACAAGAAGGTCTTCATGGCCAAGGTTTCAAATCAGAAACCAGAGGCAGAATTCTGCCAACACCCCGCAGCCTCTCATGTGGCTAGTCAGGTTCCTTGCGAACCTATGCATCCTCTGCCAAAGCGGATATGGAAGCCTAAACAGAAGTCCTCTGCTGAAGCTTCAGGCGTAGCCACGCCAAAGCCGCGCCTCTCTTATGAAGAAAAAGGCAAGATGCCCGCCTACGCCAACAATGCTGCCAACCATAAAGTCAAGACGGCAATCATACCGTCGCCTAGAGCAGCAATGCCTATTGGTAGCCTTGTCCTCACAAGCGAGACTATTGTACCTCAGCGTACTCATCGGGTTTACAGCCGCGAGGCTAGAACCAGAGCACTATTCGGTGCTAATCCTTTCCGCAGGAATAAGGGGAACGATGCGTTGTCCCATATACCAGATTATTCAGGTCCCTACAGGGCCGACCTGCGAGAATTCTTGGCGGACAAGCGGAGATTGAAGCATTTCCAGACTACTTCCTCCTGTTGTCGACGAAGTGGATGCCAGTTGGTGATGGTCCATTCTATGCAGTGTCGGTTACGACCGACCCTCGCCACTTCTCCATACCAGCGATCAGTCTTTGATCGACTGTCTGCGCGCATCCCAATGAAGTATCTCAGAAGGGGCGGCTCACCAGATCCAGCCTCTACATCCGTCAACATGACCGGAAGGGGGCGAGAGCCGCGCAGAGGAAGTCAAGCATCTGACGACACCCCTTGTAACTCCCCAGATCCAGATTACTGCCCAGGCTTAGGTGAAGTCTTGGTGCGCGAAGAAGGTGTTTTCTGAAACACCAGGTCTAGGGTGGCAATACCCTATAACTATGAGCAGCCTTCTTCCTCAAAGGCCCTGATCTCGCCACAGTCCAGGCGATCACCCCAATCATCTGATGGAGAAGATGAAGACAGCGGGTATGCCTCTTCAGCAACAGTCAGTTCTATACGGACGGACAAAGCATCGGTCAATATGGCCGATAACGCCAATGACGACCTTCGTCGACTTTGGAAGCTCAGGAACAGACCTTTAGAACTCAGCAAGAGGCCCTGGACAATATTCAACAGATGCTCGCTCAGCTCCTCAGCAACCGGAATGATGATACCGGGAGTAATCATGACGAGAAGGGACATCTCAGCAATGATCCGCCCAAGACGGAGAGATCTAAGGGAGGCTCTTCCCTGGATGCCGAAGTCCTTAAAGGCCTTCAAGCTCAAATTTCATCCCTGGCTCAGAAGGATGAATTGAAGAAAGTGGGGGTAGTCCGTCCTTACCCACTGGAATGGGATTCGGTGCCATATCCACCAAAGTTCAAACCACCAACGTTGCATACGTATGATGGTAAGAGCTCGCCCAATCAGCACATCTACTATTTCCGGTCCTAGACCGGTAATGTTCTAAGCAACGACGCCATCATGGCTAGGTTGTTCATCGACACCTTGAAAGGGGTGGCATTCGACTGGTTCCGAAGCCTTCCTCAGGGCTCTATCAATTCCTGGGTCGACCTGGAAACTCGGTTCCTCTCTCGCTTCTATGAGGATGACACCGAAGTGACCATGGACAAGCTCCTTTCCACTGTGCAGAGGAAAGGCGAATCTGTTCGTGAATACATTGAGCGGTTCAGAAATCTATCTCTGATGTGCCCAGCAGGGATGCCTTTACCCATGCTTTTACAAACATGCAGACATAACTTCTCGGATCAAGTAGAAGTTCGCATGGGGGCTGTCAAGGCCCACACTTGGAAGGAACTAGTCGAACAAGCTGAGATAGCCGAGAAATCGACTAAAAAGTTCGAGCCATCCGCCCCTAGAAGCAAATGGGGCGCGAACAACAAAGGGCGCAGCGATCTCCCGCAGTCTTCCCAAGCTAAAGGGAAGGAAATTATGTCCGTCGAGCTGACCTGGGACATGTAGTCAAAGGCCAAGAAGAGCAGCTTCAACAATCAGGAGCCCAAGTTCCCTCCTAAACAGTACTCCTTCAGAGACGACCAGGTGGTCACGATATTCCATCTGCTCCACAAAGGGAATAAGATGAAGTTGCCAGATGCTCGACGCCCTGATGAGATAGGGCGCACAAATGATCCCAAGTACTGTCTCTACCATAGGATGGTTCACCATTCCACAGACAAGTGCTATGTCCTTAAAGACCGGATACAAGCCCTGATTGATGCCGGCGTCCTCACACTGAAGACGGAGCAGAAGAAAGTCACTGCCAATATGGTAACTCTTGAGTTCGGCACTGCCCAGAAGGTCACAGTTCCTGACGGGACCTATCTAGCCCCGGCGCCGCGGTTGGAAGTCAAGCATCCTCCAGCCATGACTCAATACAACAAGGGTGTCGTCCCTTTGACATTGGAGACGGGGGAAGTCATGTGGATACACCCGGATCTCGTCCAAGATATTCAACAGGGTTCAAGGCAACCCAACTCAAAAGGCAAGTCCTGCAATGTCATCTCTGTCCTGCCAGATGATGGTAATCTTACTTCGGCTTCCCTCAGCGATTCAGAAGAAGAGAAGCATGCCTGTACAGCGCAGGCAGATGCGCCTCAACAGACGGGCACCCGGTCTGGAAAGTCATATCAAAGGCAGTATGACAAGCCTACTGACGAGATACAGCAGCAAACGACGTCAGTACCAATGCCGGCATCCACTCCAATTCCAGCCAAGGGAAAGGAAAAGCCTAAGGAGGTGCGGTTTGACCATGTGTTGAAGAAACCGCCAAGCCAAGGGCTAGACACGCCCTTTCGCTTTGATATATTGGCCCACTTAGCCAATATCCATGCTCGTATCACAATACACGAGCTTCTTCGTCTCTCCAAAGAGACAAGAGAGGCACTCAGAGATGCGCTGGCCAACTCGGAGTCCTTTCTGACATGCATGCCCGAGGTTCCTGGTGATGAGATGCGGCCTTCCTGCTCAGAGTGCCATCACGCACAGTCAAAGGTGCCTGCTATTACCTTCACGGCGGAAGATATGCTTCTTAAGGACAACAAGCACGATCGACCTCTGTACTATACCGGATATATCGGTTCAACCTGCATTGAAAGGATACAAGTCGATCCGGGGTCTGCACTCAGCATCATCCCCAAAAGGCTCCTCTACTTCCTCGGCATACCACTGTACAGGTTGTCTGCAACCACCACTACAATATACGGTTTCAATGCCGGGAGCAGTCATCCACTTGGGAAGATTCGGCTCCGCTGCAGAATCAGAAGCCTGAAGTCAGAGGTGACATGTTATGTCATCGATGCGGACACATCATACAACCTGCTACTGGGACGACCATGGATTCATGCCAACTGGATCGTTCCTTCCACTCTCCATCAGTGCTTCAAGTATGTTGAGGATGATGCGACAGTACGAACTGTCTTCGCTGAGAAGCAACCCTTCAAGGGGGTGGAAAACTACTTCACTGATACTCTCCTATATCAAGAGGCTGTGGAACGCCGGGAGAACCATTGCCAGACGATGATGAAAGTGGCAATGAGGCGGATTCGGAATCCGAAACGGGCATGCCAGCCATTCTGATTGGCGAGCCAATTGTAGCATGCTTTAATGATCCCCGATGTAAGATCCCTCCTGAAGAGGAAGGCGAATGGATAATTAATGATAATATTTCTTTTGATTATCCTGCGAGCATCGAGTAGATTAAATCCATTATGGATGGCTCTCTTCATATGTCCGTACATGAGCCGAGTGTGGCTAGCACATCTGTGGAAGCCATAGAAGGGGTCACGCTGGTAGTCCCTCCGTCCAAGTAAGGTCAGGCGCCGATAATCTTCGGCACAGCCCGACCAGGGAGATTCTCAATTACAGACTCAAGCTTAGAGTCGGATGCTCCACAGTTCTTTCATTACGCGCCATCAGCGCGTCATATTATGAAGAAGATGGGTTACAACCTGAAGCAGGGAGCGGGCCTAAACTTCGGAAAAGGAAGACGCAGCTTGATGCGTAACTCCGTCCCAAGAGGAAAACCTGCAAATTACTATGATAGTACACGCAGGGGGTTAGGGTATGTCACACCCACATCATCAACAACAGTTCAGGTCAAAGGCGATGGATCGATCCCATCACAGTCGGCCTCATCCTCCGAATGGGACTCTGATGTCAGCATAGGAGGAATATTCGAAAGCCTCATGACTTCAAGCAGTCAGTTGGAACCCGCAGAGGTTGCCGATGAGGAATCATGGGCCCAGCAATTGAGCCTCCAATGGGAAAAGCGGTTTGAGCTGCGCGAGCCTCCTACCGAAGACAAGGTGATGCAGGTCAACTTGGGCAGTCAAGATCATCCCAAACCGATTTTCATAAGTGAAAGCCTATCACTTATCGAAAAGGAAGAATTGATAATGCTCGTAAAAGAGTATATAGATGTCTTCGCCTGGAGCTACGAAGACATGCCTGGACTTGATCCACAGGTCGCTATGCACCGTCTAAACATCAAGCCCGACGTTAAGCCAGTCAAGCAGCAACAACGTCGGTTCCGCCCAAACATCATGGAGGCTATTGAAGCCGAAGTTCATAAGCTCATTGCTTGTGGCTTCATCCGGGAGAAACAACATCCAGATTGGGTGGCTAACATAGTCCCCGTCCTCAAGAAGAATGGGAAAATACGGATCTGCATCGACTACCGTGATCTCAATACAGCCTGTCCCAAAGATGAGTTCCCACTGCCCATCACCGACGTCATGATTGACAACACATGCGGGTTCGAGAAGATGTCTTTCATGGACGGCTTCTCAGGGTACAACCAGATCAAGATGTATCCTGACGACGAGAAGCATACTTCTTTCCGAACGCCATTGGGGGTATACTGCTACACTGTAATGCCCTTCGGATTGAAGAATGCCAGAGCAACCTACCAGCGGGCGATGAGCATGATCTTCCGCGACCATCTCCGAAAGATGGTGGAATGCTATGTTGACGACATTGCCGTCAAAAGCCGCAGCAAAGATGAACATCTTCGCGATCTGAGAACGATGTTCGATATAATGCGGGCTCATCAGTTGAAAATGAACCCGACAAAATCCTTTTTAGGAGTATCCAGCGGCAAATTCCTTGGGTTCGTTGTCACATCAAAAGGGATCCATCTGGACCCAGACAAAGTCAAAGCCATCCAGGACATGCATCCACCGAGGAACCTCAAAGAGCTCAGAGGCTTACAAGGCAGGTTAGCCTACATCAGAAGATTCATAGCAAATCTATCGGGCCGCTGCCAACCGTTCACCCGTCTCATGAAAAAGGGTACTGCCTTCATATGGGATCAAGCTTGTCAAGAAGCTTATGAAGACATTAAGAGGTATCTCACAAAACCTCCAGTCTTGGTGGCCCCTACATCAGGGAAACCATTCTTGCTTTATGTAAAAGCTCTGGATTATTCCCTCGGCGCCCTCCTCGCTCAAAAGGACGACAATGGCCACGAGCAGGCCATTTATTATCTGAGCAGGACTCTCATAGGAGCGGAATCTCGCTACAATCCTGTTGAGAAAGAGTGTTTAGCTCTCGTCTTTGCCGTTCAGAAGACACGGCATTATTTGGTTGGCCAGACCATACATGTCATCTCCAGAGTAAACCCATTGCGTCTTCTTATGACGAAGCCAGGATCATTGAACTCAAGATTGGCTAAATGGGCACTGCTATTGTCCCAATATGACATGACCTTTACCCTCAAAAGGCGGTTAAAGGTCAAGCCCTTGCAGAGTTCTTGGCTGCGCATCCAGTTCCGGAACATTCAAAGCTTCACGAAGACATCCCTGATGAGGTCTTCGAATCTAATGCAACCTCAGTAGAGGAAGTGTGGCAGATGTTCTTCGACGGAGCATCACGGATGGGCCCCAAAGGCAAGATTATTGCCGGAGTGGGGGTTGTGTTCATCTCCCCACAGGATCATATCCTTCCCAGGGCATTCTCCTTGACAGAGTCAGGCTCTAACAATGTAGCGGAATACAATGCCCTGCTCATTGGTCTCCAGCTCGCCCATGGAATGGGGGTACGCTACCTTGAAGCTTATGGCGATTCAAAGCTGATCATTAGCCAGGTAAAAGGCGAATATGAAGTCCGTCATGAGGACTTGGTGCCTTACTATCATACAGCCATCGAACTGGCTAGCCTATTTGAAGGCTTCTACATCGGGCATGTGTCTCGATCTCAGAACACCAAGGCGGATGCTCTCGCTGCATTAGCGATAACGCTAGCCTTACCAGCCGACACCGAGTATCACCTCACAATCGCAACCCGACATCTTGTATGCTCCAGGCAGGTGCTAAGAGCCCGAGAAGTCCATAATGTCTCCATGAATCTTGAGACGAGGGATTGGCGCTTCCCTCTCATTGACTATGCTCTGCACGGTCTGCTTCCAGACGATTCTAAAGAAGCGGCTTCCATCAGACGAAGATCTCTCCGTTTCTATTATGATCCAACCTTGAAGACACTTTACCGTCGTTCATATGACGGTGTCCTCCTCCGTTGTCTCTCTCATTCAGAGGCACAGGAAGTGCTTAAAGAAGCACATGATGGCATTTGCGGAGCTCACCAGCCGGGTCCAAAGCTTAAAGACAGGCTGCACAGACTTGGGTATTACTGGCCGACCATGATAGCCGATGCCACCCAATATGCACGAAGGTGTAAAGCGTGCCAAGTCCATGCAGACTTCATACACCAACCTTCGGAATTGCTCCACCCTACTGCTGCTTCGTGGCCATTTGAAGCGTGGGGAATTGATGTCGTAGGGCCAATCAGCCCCTCTTCGGCAAGAGGTCACCGGTTTATCCTCGCAATAACCGACTACTTCTCAAAATGGGCAGAGGCCATACCGTTGGCCGAAGTCAAAACCTCCAATCTGGTTAGCTTCATCAAACACCATGTCATCCATCGATTTGGTGTCCCCAGGCGGATCATCCACGACAATGGTCCTCAATTCATAAGCCAAGGATTCTATCGGTTCTGCGATAAATACCGAATTCAGAATATGGCTTCAACAGCTTACAATCCTGCCGCCAACGGTTTAGCAGAAGCATTCAACAAGATAATCATCAAGCTGCTCAAGAAGTTTGTCTCCTCGAACAAGCGAGATTGGGACGAAAAGCTCGGTGAATGCCTTTGGGCCTACCGGACTACGGTTCGGACACCGACAGGCAATACGCCTTTCTCCCTGGTATATGGGTGCGAAGCGGTCATCCCATTGGAAATCCAGGTGCCATCATTGCGAGTAGCCCTGACTACTAAAATGACATCAGAAGACAATGATCGCCTGCGTATTCAAGAGCTCGAAGCCCTGGACGAGAAGCGGCTGCAGGCTCAGCAACACATCGAGCTATATCAGGCTCGGATGTCAAAAGCCTTCAATAAGAAGGTTAAGCAAAGAACCTTCCAGAAAGGAGATCTGGTCTTAGCCGTCAGACGACCGATGATTATGACGCACAAGACCAAAGGCAAATTTCAGCCTAAATGGGAAGGACCGTTTGTGATAGAGACAGTTTATTCAAACGGAGCATACCGCCTTACGACTGCAGATGGCGACCTCCTCATGATGCCAATCAATGGCAAATTCTTAAAGAAGTACTATCCTTAATCAAGGATCTTGCTCTCGATCAAGTTAACATTACACCTCTGATCGAGATCCGCGCGTCCGGAATGCGCACAAAGAGAGCCTCTCTCTTTCTCCAAGCATATCAAACCTGTTGGTAGCTGGGGGTTTGCTTAAAATCTCAAGGGACCTGCTCCCACTTGATTCCCTCTCCAGAATCACTTACCAATTCTCATCCATAGAATGGTAAGACCACATATTCCGCTGTTACGTTAACATTAAACCTATGACAGCAGTCCCCTCATTTCTCCTCATGAGAGCGAGACCTCCAAAGTCACTTACCAATTCTCATCCATAGAATGGTAGGACCACACATATTCCGCTGTTACGTTAACATTAAACCTATGACAGTGATTTCCTCGTTTCTCCCCGAGAAGACGAGACCTTTTCCAAATCCAATCCGACTTTTGAACTTGGTGACTTCTCAACCAGTTATGTCATTGCGACCTCTGAACTGGCAGATAGCCAAGTCTCATCTGTCATTGAGCTTAGTGGCGTCTTAATCGGTTATGTCATTGCGACCTCTGAACCAGTAGACAGCTAAGTCTCAACCTTGAGTCCTGTTGACATTTACAAAAGACAGGTCTCGATACTTGCTGACATTTACAAAAGACAAGTATCACCTATTTTGAACTTGGTGGCTTCTCAACCAGTTACGTCATTGCGACCTCTGAACTGGCAGATAGCCAAGTTTCATCTATCATTGAGCTTAGTGGCGTCTTAATCGGTTATGTCATTGCGACCTCTGAACCAGTAGACAGCTAAGTCTCAACCTTGAGTCCTGTTGACATTTACAAAAGACAGGTCTCGATACTTGTTGACATTTACAAAAGACAAGTATCACCTATTTTGAGCTTGGTGGCTTCTCAACCAGTTACGTCATTGCAACCTCTGAACTGGCAGAAAGCCAAGCCCCTATCATTGAGCTTGGTGGCGTCTCAATTGGTTATGTCATTGCGACCTCTGAACCAGCAGACAGCTAAGTCTCAATCTCGAGCCCTGTTGACATTTACAAAAGACAGGCCTCATACTTGCTGACATTTACAAAAGGCAAGTATCTTCACTCCAGCCCCGCAATGGGCTAACCTCGAGACTGGCAACATCTCAATTGGTTATGTCATTGCGACCTCTGAACCAACAGACAGTCATGTCTCATTATCCAAACAGCAGAAGTCAAAAGAAAATTTTCTATTAAAGCCAAAAAGATGGGATACATGGAGGAGCATATACAATGGCCTACAGGCGTATATGATAAGATCGAATCCGATCCCCGAGCGAAGCTAGCCTCATTCTCCTGTCATCAGCAGCCTGGGCCAGCGCCTGTGATCTCAGCTCAGCCTCATCGAAGTCCACCGCCTGAGCCAGACGAGCCTCGACCTCCGCCAAAGTCGCCCTCTGTGACGACTCCTGCCGCGCCAGTTCCTCACTCTGAGCCCTGAGCTGCTCAAGCCGCGCAGTCTCTTCATGACGCATCTGTGTAGCTTTGGATAAGAGGATATTTGCCTTCCGGATCATCTCTTCGGCCCTCTTAACCTTATCTTCGGCATCAAGAAGAGCACTGGTGGAAACGTCAATTGCACTCCCAACCTCTACTTGCTCTGTCTCCAAGGACTTCAAGTCAGAGGAGATAGCCTCAGCAGCCTCTTGAACGGCGAGCTGAGCCTCACGCCTTTGGGCAACAAGATGTGTGAGCCGTTCATCAGCCAAAGACGCTGCGTCTGAACGATAGAGACGGCGCCATTCCTCCACGTCCTTCTCAAGGTCATCTACCAGGAGTTCCAGAGTAGTAGCTTGATGGTACCCCTCAAAGTCTCGAATGCAATCAATACCTCGGGAGAGGACCACCTTCAGCTTCGAAATGGCACAGGCGAGCCTTTCAAGACTGGACCGATAGTCTGCTCAAATTGTTATAGAAGCTATCGACCAGATTACCTATGAAGTCATTCTCAGCTTCATCAATCTTTGGTAGAGGGACAACCTCGGAGCAGTCTACCAGCCCGGCCGACACCACCGCAGAGGAAGAAGCGGGAACATCGACAGCAGCAGGACAAGCCAAGGACGATCTCAGCGGAGTCCTCATCGAAATTAATACACCAGCCCCCGCGAGGGAAGGGCTGGCAACTACCTCTGGAGCAACAGGCTCAACCACCTGAGTTGGAGAGGCAGGGCTGGTGATCACCCTCAACTCCATACTCGCCGGCATCTCACTCGGGAGTGAAGGCATCTGTGGGACTGTCGTCTCCACAACCCCCGACCTCTCAGTTGTCATGGGCTGATAAGAGGGGAGGTCGCCATACAGCGCGTCCAACACAGCAGCATCCGCCGCGGTCGAAGCACTCGACTCGCCCTCTAACCTCTCAGGAGAACCCTCCGCTTCCTTCGAAGCTGATGCACCTTGGGGACGAATACCTGCAACAAAACCAAGGTCAAAAAGGAGACGCAGCAAACAGGCGAAGACCAAGAGATCGTAGTCATACCGAAGGCCGATGTCACCTCGTCAGCCGCATCAGAATCCAAGGGTCCTATCGGAAAGTTCTTACCAGACTCGACGTAAATGGCCGGCCCGCTCTCGCCCGCCGAGTCCCCTGCAGACCACTCAACAGAGCTTGATTCCACAGAACTTTCTTTGGAGGTCCCAACACCCGAAGGACCGACATCAGCTGCGCCACTCCCAGACTCTTGCGAGTGAGCGGAAGTGCTGGCTCAGCCCTATAAGTGAACAGGGGATCGTAGTGTTCCCCTTGCTCTCCAACTGCCTCAGCTCCTGCAACAAAAAGCAAATGATGAGTTATTTAAAGTGCGCTGAAGGCATATTAGATGGGGCCAATCTTACCAGTAGTCGGTTCAGCAACCGACGGCTCAGCCACTAATGGAGCAGCAGAAGGAAGCGCAGTAGAGGGTTCGCCCTCTACCACAATTGTAGGAGCATGGTGACGGGGCTTCTTCGCCAACGACTTCCTACGGGATCCACTCCCACGTTTCCTCTTGAAGTGGACATCAGAATCCTCTTCTTCCACTTCTTCCACATGTCGAGGGAGAGCTGTCCCCACCACACCAGAGCCGGCTTCACAAGCGTCAGCTTCACGGATATCAGCTCCTGTCCCCGCCTCAAAGCGAGGACTCCCTGCATCAGAAGCCTCGCTATCATCCACAGCGATGAACTTCTCTATGCCAGGGACACGGACCCGTTTGCCCTCCTTCCTCTCAGAAGCCTTCTGCCTCATCCGATGAGCAATCAATCTCACACCCGAACTATTGGCATTGAATCCAGGAGGCGTGGAATTCGAAGCCGCATACCATTGGCAGAAGCACAAGGTCGTCTGAAGGCCGGGATCTCTCAACGGCGTGCGTAGCCGTACCCCAGTGCCATCCGCAGTAAAGAACTGCCAGGCACGAGCCCC
The DNA here is from genome assembly GCA_038442645.1 of Agave tequilana. Classification (NCBI taxonomy): domain Eukaryota; kingdom Viridiplantae; phylum Streptophyta; class Magnoliopsida; order Asparagales; family Asparagaceae; genus Agave; species Agave tequilana. The sequence continues at coordinate 14,868 of JAVJIF010015423.1, read as the reverse complement.
ATCAATGAGGCTCCCCATGAAATTCAAGTCCGGATTTGGGTTGCCCACGTACAGCTGGTCATACCCGAATTGGCGGGCAAACCGGCTCGGAACGTAGGGTTCCAGGTAGCAGGTGTCCCCACTCCTGAACAGCAAATGCGAGGGCCGGATGCTGACCAGCCACTCGAAAACACCTCGACTCATGGCAGAGTCACTCGATTCCGCATCATGAAATTCCTCATTGTACCCCGCATCCCGCATGCGAGGAAAACAGCGGAACAGGTTGTAAGCGTCATAACGGCGTACTAACTTACGGGCCTCAACCACGTAGATCTTCTGCCATGAACAACCCTCGAAGCGGCAGAGAAGCGCCATTCGAACACCCTGCGGAGGGTCCGCCCCAGCTCCAATAAGAGCAGGGCAGTGCAAGGCGAACCACGCCATCAAGTAGGTATACGGTAAACCTACCCTAGGATTGGGTCTGTCACAGGGCAGGACGGCACCCTTTCCTCTCCTCGACACCGATGGTCTGCAGAAAGCCTCCGTTAGCGCACGAAGGCCCCTCTGGATACAGCACACCATAGCCGGGAGAAGACCCAGACGGTGGCCATGGACCAAGCGCACAGCCGGCAGCAAGACATTCGGGTGGACAATGTCACCCGAGGAAGACGGCACCACACATTTCTTTAACCAGATGGTTAAGAAACCGGCCAGCAGCGCCTTCCGAGACATAGGCCGACGAGCCTGGTGGTGAAAGCTCCGAAGGACATCACCTTCCTCAAAAGGACCATCATCTTCAGTCACGACGATGTCCTTTTCGGCATGCGCCTCCATCCGGGCCAAGATGTCCCCTTCAGCAACTCCGCAATGAGCAGCTTCAGGCGCACTCTTCATGTCCGGGAACAGATAGTTTCCCCAGCTCTTTAAGCTCTTCGAGCTACTCTTGCCACCAGTGTGGATGCTGGAACAAATGTGCAAGTGGCACATCAATTCCCGGTAAGTCTCGAGCAAAGCAGGCTCCTGCTTCTCCAACAGAGCCAACTCCGCTTCACAGGGAAAGTACTCTTCGTACGGAAGAGACCCGAAAGGCAAGGCAGAGATTTCCCACATCTCGTGCAGAGCCATGCCCAACTCACCAACCTGGGTGAAAAAGGTCCCCGAGGCAGGGCAGTATAACTCAAGGATAGCGTAGAAGCACGCCACCTTCATATCAATGCCGTAGCAGGTCGCCCTGACGGCCTCATGGAGGTTTAACTTCTCCAAGTCCTTCCCGAAATTAGTAAGGACATAGTTAGTCAACTCAGCCCACCATGTCTTGGGAGGATGAACCCAACCAGGAGTCCTGAAGTCAGTAGCGGGGTAATTCCCGCCAACTGCGCAGAATTGGGCGCCAAAAGTCTGCGCCACAGCCGGATTTTCTCCCACTGGAAGTTCTCGCGATACCTTCCCAGGGTACAGCCCCATTATGCTGCGAGGAGGGCCCGCCCCTGAATAGCCAGACTGATATGACAATCTCCCAACATGGACAGATTCAGCGCTTCGGCTCACACTCCATGCCATCTTCCGAGCCTGAGTCACAGCCGCGAAGGAGGACAAAGGGAAATGTCGCTTAGTGGACGGAAGATAAGATTTCTCGCCATCCAACTGAAAGATCCACTGCCCTTCGCCGGCCTGCAACTGGCGATCGGAATCAGGCGCAGCATCCCCGAACATGAAGTCAGGCTTTCTATAAGTCTGACGATCGACATCCTCAAGAGGAGCCGTGGTCAAGATACTCCGGGTGGTCTGCGGGAGACCGCCTTGGATGAGCGTATCCCGGACAAGGGAGCTCCGCTCACTGAATAAAGAAGCCTCTCCATGGAACTGCAGGCTGAGGCTGCCACCTGCTCGCTTGGATAACCCAAACAGACTGTTCGGGATACCGGAGGCGTAATGCACTGCAAAAACAGAAATGAGCTATGATTAGTTCATCAATCAAGTGGATATGAAAATACAAAAATTCATTAAGGCATAGCCTCGCTCAGTGAGAAAAGCCAGCAAGGCGATAGCTTCGATGAAGCTTGATCTCGTGGATGAAACTGCATCTTCACAGGAAGAAATCCGAAGCACCAACTTCGCGTAAGCAGGAAGTGGTATAGCCCTGAGGGCTGATGTCATCAAAAGGGCATTATGGTCAAAAGTTATCATGACTGAGAGGACTTATTCAAGTCCTTTTCCTCAAACAGTACGGAGATGGCCCAAGTTATGGCTTCGTACGAAAGCCCAAAGAAGAACTGTTCAGTTCTTAACTCCCTGGTGCAAGCAAAATAGGGAAGTTGAAGGGAAACGAGTTCCCTGATAAGGACAGATCATATTCGATCGTCCTAATGGTCAAATATCGACTCCAAAGGAGCAAGACCACCATCTCTAAGAAGAGTCTCTTACCAGCGACAGGTCGCTCAATGACCGGAGGAGGAGGGCCCTCCGCTGCAGAAGTCGCTGCTTCCTTACCCGCTCGTCTTTTGGGCGCCATTAAGAACTGCAAAAGTTCTCGAAGTACTCTGAAGCAAAGGAGGAAGAAGGAGAGGAAAAAATAGAAATTTCTCTGAAAAAGGAGATCTTTTCCATGTTCAGCCCGATCGGGCTTTTATAGGCCAATCAGCGCCTAAATTGAGGCCTCGAAAAAGGGCACATGCCGCCGTTTCGAATTAATTCGAAACAGTGCCCGAAGCGCCTGAGGCGCTTTCCCAAAGAGCGATTGTTCAACCCCACTAAAGGGTTAACTCCGCACAGGAGCAAAGTGCGGACTTCGCACAATCCTTCAAGGACTTCGCCAGGAAGCTTACCTTAGCCCTCTAAAAAGGTGCTATGTCCTTAGCTCCACACACAGTTTAGCCTAGCTATGGCCAAACTCTCAGTGAAAGCAAGCAAAAATCAGATGATCAGACGATGAACTTTCATTGATTCAAAAGCAAAGGTACACTGATATTACATCAAAGTTGTGTTTCATACAAACACATTCAGTTGCCCAACAGGATCATTTGAGGCATACAAGCGGTTTTATCTGCCTCCAAGCCAGATCAACGGGACAGGAAAGGCCTTCCTCCGGCGCAAGGCCGTAATCCTTCGCACATGAACAGATGGTGCCACAAGGACACAGTCATTTTTCTCCACAAAATGGCAGATCTTGCCAGGCCATTTTTGTTGAAGCCTGGCAATAAAAACCTATCGCCGCCAACACGATAGATCACGTATAATGGGAATCAGCAGTGATACCAGTGATCTAACAGGCGCGATGCCCACTTTCCCGAAGTGGATCGCCATCAAAGGCCACCAAAGTTGAAAGTCGGCAATGGTGCCGGCGATCCCACAGGCGACGCCTACTATCTTGAAGCGGATCATCTCCGGTAAAAGCGGCAGCCAGCCTCACCTCAGAACGAATCATCACGGATAAGAGGCTACCAACAGCCTCTGGGACGCGCACCCGCTGCCCCGAATTGTTCCTCCTGCTTAAAAGTAAAGCGTCAACCGGGGAAGCATAAGGAAATTTTATAGCTTCTTCCATCAAGTCACCAGACTGGCAAGCATAGCTCGCTGCAAGACAAATTGGAGCAAGTTAGCAGTCAAGCACAGAAAGAGCTGCAAAAATATTAAGTCAGATTCTTCAGCGGCAAAGTGATCCGACTTCAGTCAAAGCAGAGGATAAGCCCCGCCTGCGCAGCAACCATGGGCTGGCTCAGCAAACGCCAAGTCCTAGCCTCGCCTATACGGCAAAGTCAGACTGATCTTGTGAGAAACAGTCTCAACATTCACCAATATGGCAAGACTGGCTCAACTATTGAAGAGGCCAAGTCCCAAGTCCTGCCTGCGCAGCGGACTTAACAAGCAATGGTCTTTCTGATCAAATCAAGACGATGGCTTCGCAGAAAGCCATGATGAGATCCTTCTCTGCAGCAGCCAATTGCAAGATGAAGAATAAGGGAAGCTAATCCCTGAAGCGAGCTGTCAAAGTTAAATCAAGGGAGATGAGTTCCCTAAAAGCGGTGAAGTCTTTGAATGATCAAGACTTACTGGTCCTTGGCCGGTTAGACAACCAGAGTGGGCTTTCCCACTAATTCAGAGATCTGAGTATCTCTCTCAACCAAGAGAAGAGAAAACAAGCAGGCCATTTCTCTTCAGAGGACCTCAAGTGTCCTATTTATAGGCCCCATGGCCTGAGCACTCTCACCTCAAGCGTGGAAGCTCGAGTGCATTCAAGGCATTTATTGCGCCTTGATGGAAGGGACGGTTTTCCCTTGGAACCGTGCAAAGGGAGAAAACGTCTCCCTCATAAAAGGCACTTATGGCGCCTTAAAAAAGGGAAACATCCTCCTTTGGTAAGGTACGACCGGAGAATGTCTCCCTCGAACGGCGCGAAAGGAGAAATGATCCTCCTCGTAAATCAGCCCATGGCAGTTGGCCTCGGAAAAGCAAGAAGAGTTCCAAAGCGAACCTATTTCTGGAAGCCCAGATGCGGAGCTACCCGCACGCAAACGCGAAGCAACTCGCGGATCTGCACGATTCTTCGGCGAATCTATCCCAAAGCAGGATTGGAAGCGAAGCTGAACTCAACCATCATGGCGACGTTCATACTCCACACCACCATCACAGCAGTTCAAAGTATTTCGAAGTCTGGGCTATTGCAGACTTTTGAAAACTTTGAAGGGGGTCTTGTTGACACTTAAAAAAGACAAGATTCTTATTGGTCTGAACAAATGTCTAACTTGTTGACATTTACAAAAGACAAGTGGCAGACGAGCTGAAGACCAGTTTTCATCCACCTCCAAGGGACAAGGAAGCAGCTTGGACTCCACTGATCCAGCAAGCAGAACAGTGAGCCCGGGACGTTTCTAAATAGACCTCAGTAGGTCTAAAATGCTAGCGTTTAGCATTACTTTAGCCCAAGGAGATAGCCTCGCCTGCGAGGCTAACATCATCCAGAGCATCGCTAGGAAGCTAACTGACAGCTTCGCCGAAAAGCCTCTTTTCGGACTTCGCCAGGAATTGCCTTTAGCTTCGCTATGAGCTTCAAAGCGGGCAGCTCCGCTATTGATCTACTACGGTCAACCTTTGACCAATCAAATCTCCTGATGAGATTGGATTCAAACAAATCAAATCCAATCAGGATTCAAATATGGCAGGTGATTGCCGCTATCTCTTGACTCTCTTGAAACGAGTAAGAGGATCAAGGAGAATCTCCCAACAATATGGAAAGGATCAAAACAGATCAACCGACCTGCCAAATCTAGCTCCGCAGAAGCTATTTTAGCCTCGCAGTAAGGCTACTTTCCAGATTCAAACAGATTCGGTTCAATCTGTTTCTATATCTTCAAAGGGGACGATTATACCCTTGCTCTCTCTATAAATAGCCCGTCAGGGGCACAAGGGAGAGGGATCGCATCAGATCGAGGAGGATCATCAATTGATCATCGGCGAGATTGGCGTCTTCTCAAAGATCGGACTTCTTCATCAACGCACCGTGCAATCTCTAATTCAGAGATCTTCAAGAGAAATACTCTTTTCAGGGTGGTGATACCCAACAACCCCTTTTCCTCAAGGAATCTCCGGAACCAGGCGAGAAGGAATTCCTCACAGAAGGCGGTCTTTTGAGAAGTAGCAAGAGGGTTCTACCAACCCTCTATTCTCTGATTCCCGAAACCAGGCGAGAAGGGAATCTATTCGCTCGCATCGTCAAAGGGACAAAGTGGTTGCGCGCTGACCAGACTCCTATCGGCACATTTTCCCAGAATCTCTGAGGAGATCTACTTGTAATCTTTTGAGAATACTTGTAATTTAGCTCCTCAAACTCTTTTTTGTAAGTTTTCCCCTTTGCAAATTAATGGAAAACAGCACCTTAACTTTTATTCAAAAAAATTGTGAGGAGAAGTTCAGAGCCCTTCACCGGGTATCCGATTTCACTTCTTCATTGTCATTTGTGTGTTGATTTTTGTTAGTTAAAGTTTTTAATTTTCACATTTGATAGCACATTAATAATTGTGATTATCATCTATATTTTGTAACGTTTGTTGCAAAGAGAGAATATTGCTAAGGAAGTTGACATGAATCGTCGAGGGGTCGTCGAGTAATTGCCGAGGAAGTCGACGACGAAGACGAAGGGAAACAGCAGCAGAAGAAAGCAGCAGCAGCAGAACAGGCTCAGCGGTCGACCGGCCCGGTCGACTGCACGTGCACAGCGTGCACAGGGTCAGAGAGCGGTCGACCGCCCGGTCGACCGAAAAGCCTGACTGTAAGTACCCAACTCTCTGTTGGGCACCCGGTCGACCGGCCGGTCGACCGGTGGCAGGGTCGGTCGACCGCCCGGTCGACCGACAAGCGGGTGCGGGTTGCGTTTCTGTTTTGAAAACCTGTGGTATAAATACGGGTTTTGCCTAGGGTTTTGGGTATGCTGAAAATTCTGGAGTTCTCTTGAGAGAAGAGTAGCTGCTAGAATTATAATCTTCTTCCAAAGCAATTAAATCTCTCTCTGATTGCCTCGAAGACGTAGGCGTTGAGGCCGAACCTCGTTAAAATTATTATTTGTGTTTTGTGCTTTCTTCTGGTTGTTATTTTATGCTGTTTGGGATTATTTTCTGTGCTTGGAGATTTAAGGGATCCTCATCAGGTTGTTGTGTCACCGGGCACAACAAGTGGTATCAGAGCATCCAGGTTGCGCTTGGGATTTCTGAGGATTCGGAGGGCTCGAGATCTGATCCGGTGGAGGTCGAGTGTCGATCTCAGATCAGAGGTATTGGTGTTCGTGGGATCGTGTGTCGATCTCAGGAGGACGCTAGAAGGGCTCGTGGAATCTGTGTTGAAGTAGATCAGAAGTGAAACTCGATCTAGGGTTTCAAGGGAAAGTTAAAAATCCAATTTTTATCAGAGTGTAGATCTATTTCAGTTGGTTGATTTTCCGCATAGATAGAGGATCAATAAATCTCAATGGCAGAAGAAATTGTTTCGGCTAAGACAATAAATTCTCACCCAAGGATTGAAGTTGTCAAGTTCAACGGTTCAAATAACTTTGGGATGTGGAGATGTGAGGTTATGGATGCGCTGATGCATCGAACCTCGAAGATACTCTCCTATTGGAGAAGAAGAAGAGCACGACCACTGATGAAGAGTGGGCAAAGATGAATAGATCGGCATGTGGTTTGATACGTTCATGTTTGTCGCAAGACATAAAATACCTTGCGCAACATGAGACGTCGGCAAAGAAACTGTGGGAAACCCTTGCGAAGAAATACCTGACTAAGAGTATTGAGTCTAGGTTGTAGCTTAAGAGTAAGCTGTATAGTTTTCAAATGAAGAAGGGAAGCACAGTGAATGAACACATCAACCGATACACGAAGCTTCTTACAAACTTGGTAAACGTGGATGTCATGATAGAAGAGGAAGATAAGACGATCATCTTTCTGAACTCACTCTCGGCGGAAGAGTATGAGACATTCACTCTGACCTTCATCAATGGAAGGCAGACCTTGGATTACGATGAGGTGTCGTCTGCACTGACTAGTTATGAGACGAGGAAGAAGGAGAGACATCCTTCTAGGTCAAGCTTATCGGCGGAGGCACTAGAAGTAAGAAGCAGAAGTTCATTACGGAAGGGCAAGGAGGTTAGAGGAAGATCGAAATTCAGGCCGGGTTTCAGAAATCTGAAGAGGAATCAGTGTGCCTTGTGCAAGGAACTAGGACACTGGAAAGCAGAATGCCCGAAGGCCAAAGGTAAGAAGGTGGAGTCAAAGACCGAGGCGAATCTCGTACAGGCGGATGGATCGAATGATGACTCATCGGTGTTCTCTCTCTCGGTTACTACCGCTACTGTTTGTAACTCAGATAGTGCTGAGTGGATCTTGGACAGCGGAGCCACCTATCATGTGTGCCCGAACAGGGCCTGATTTTCTAGCTTTGAGAAGCTGGATGGATGTTACACGGTCATGGGGGATGACCATCCGTGTAATATAGAAGGGATGGGTACAGTCTGCATCAAGATGGATGATGGGATAGTTCGAGAGTTGAAGGAGGTGAGGTATGTACCTCAGCTCAAAAGGAATCTTATCTCAGTTGGCACTTTGGAAGCATCGGGCATGGTGATATCTGTTCGAGATGGCGATCTCAGGATGATCAAGGGCTCGATGGTGGTGATGAAGGGCGTCCGCCGAGGAAACCTCTACTACTTGAAGGGTAGTACGATGACAGATCAGGTGGAGACTTCGAGTTCTTCAGATGTTGGTGGCCCGGAGGTTTGGCAGGGAAAGGTCGGACAGGAAGAAGAAAAATCTTTGCGAGCTCCTGCAAAGATGGAATCGCTAGAAGGTGCTGCTACCTGCGAGTTGGAAGGTGGACACAGCGTTCTAGACAAGAAGAAGGTGAGATTCAGCACCAGTACTCACCTCAATGAAGGTCTTCTTGATTGTGTTCACATGAGCGTATGAGGACCTGCTAAGAAGGCATCGCTTGGAGGTCACAGGTACTTTGTCTCATTTATTGATGGTTCATCTAGGCAGGTTTGGATATATCCCATGAGACAAAGGGGTGAAGCCCTAGATGTGTTGGTGAAGTGGAGAGGAAGAATGGAGAGGCAGATAGGTAGGAAGATAAAGGAGCTTCATATTGGTAATGTTGGAAAGGACATGTACCAGTTCCTACGATTTGGCCAGAACACAAGTATTGTAACTCACTTCACAACAGGTATAGATGGGTTGGCTAAAGATGTAGTTCGTCCCTTACTGGAGGAGGTTCGGATGTTGTTGTCTAATGCAGGATTAGACAGGTCGTTTTGGGCTGAGGCGACTGAGTATGCTAGCCATCTCATGAATAGATCGACTGCGATAGGAGGTAAAGCTCCATTGGATATTTGGTCTGGGGAAGCTGCTCAAGATCATTGTTTTCTGCGGGAGTTGGAAGTCCGGCCTACTTCAGTGCCAAGAATGGCAAGGTGAATCCGCGAGCAAAGAGGTTTGTCTATTTGGGCGTCAAAGGAAACAGCTACAGGTTGTGGGACCCCGAAGACAAGAAGATCGTGATGAGCAGGCATGTCACTTTTGGAGAGACTTCAGTGTTGAAGTCCATCGTCTCTCAGCAGGTGGAGAGGACGAAGACCAAGGAAGGATCGCAGCGGGTGGAGGTCGATGCTACTCCATCATCTCTAGTTGGTTCGGCATTAGAGGAGATTTCACCGGATGTGACACTTGGTGGAGATCATGATACCAAGGTTGATGCTGAACAGGATGAAGACATTGTTGAGAATGTCGAGTTGTTTGCAGCTATAGGAACAAAGGTGAAGCCACGCTTGTGGGGAAAGAAACATGAATCTCAAGCTTGTGATCGTGACAAGCTGAAGTTGAAGGCCGTTGTCCTCCATGATGGTCGTGAAGAGGTTCATATGACTCGGTCAGACAGGTTCACTGCTGCAAATAGAGGTGCAAGTGCTAGAGCTTGATGAAGCTCATCTCAAATGAACTACGGTTGACTTGATCCTTTTGGGCAAAGGTACGTAGGCAGCCGTAAAGGCGCAGCCATTTGGTGATGCAACTCTTATGGAGCTATTTGGGTTCTCGAGAAGCTGTTTGGATCTTCACATAGAGGTGAAGAGTTGTGGCCAATGGATCTCCACGTAGAGGTGGAGAGGTTTCACGTAGAGGTTAATTGTTGTGGCCAGTTCGACTTCACGTTGTGGTGAGGTGTTGTGGTCTCGATGAACAGGTGATCTTCCGGAGAGAAGACGTTGAGCTTGCATAAGGAGTGATGCGCATCCAGTTGAAGCCGATGAATGTTTGGTGGGCTCTACACAGACTTGGTAGACCGTCAGTGGAAGACAGGAAGACTAGATAGAGCTGGTCAGTTGGAGAGTCAGTGTTGGCTCGTGAGGAAGTCTTCGTGAGGTCGTGAAGTTGTGGAGTAGAAGCCACAGTTTGGTGATCGGCATGTATGAAAATTCTCCTAAGGTGAAGTGCAGGGAAGGCCTGTACGATGTTTTCCAGTTGATAGCTGAGCTAAAGATTCCAAGCCGAGATCGTGTGTCTATTTTGCCGAGATCGTGTGTCGATTTCGTTCGGTGCGCGCAAGCCGAGATCGTGTGTCGATTTCGCCGAGATCGTGTGTCGATTTCACCAGGTGATAGACTGGGGTACGTTGGAGATCGGCTCAGATTTGAAAAATCTTCGCCGAGGTGGAGAATTGTTGGAAAGAGAGAATATTGCTAAGGAAGTTGACATGAATCGTCGAGGGGTCGTCGAGTGATTGCCGAGGAAGTCGACGACGAAGACGAAGGGAAACAGCAGCAGAAGAAAGCAGCAGCAGCAGAACAGGCTCAGCGGTCGACCGGCCCGGTCGACCGCACGTGTACAGCATGCACAGGGTCAGAGAGCGGTCGACCACCCGGTCGACCGAAAAGCCTGACTGCAAGTACCCAACTCTCTGTTGGGCACCCGGTCGACCGTCCGTCGACCGGTGGAAGGGTCGGTCGACCGCCCGGTCGACCGACAAGCGGGTGCGGGCTGCGTTTATGTTTGGAAACCTGTTGGTATAAATACGGGTTTTGCCTAGGGTTTTGGGTATGCTGAAAATTCTGGAGCTCTCTTGAGAGAAGAGTAGCTGCTAGAATTGTAATCTTCTTCCAAAGCAATTAAATCTCTCTCTGATTGCCCCGAGGACGTAGGCGTTGAGGCCGAACCTCGTTAAAGTTATTGTTTGCATTTTGTGCTTTCTTCTGGTTGTTGTTTTGTGCTGTTTGGGATTATTTTCTGTGCTTAGAGATTCAAAGGATCCTCATCAGGTTGTTGTGACACCGGGCACAACAACTTTTTATACCTTTTTTGTTACACATTTAATATTGCATGGGTATTTTTGTCTATGTTTTTTATAAATGAAGTTAAGAGCACAAATTAGAGAAAAGAGATGAAAAAATAGAAAATCAATGTTAAAGAGATGATTGCAGGAGTATATTTCAAGATATAAACATTCAGAGACATAAGTGACTTGCTAATAGAGACTACACAATATATGGAAGTATCTTCCAAAATTTGAGGTTAAATCTAGCTAAAAATTCAGCAACCCAACCGAATGTTCGGCTGTACAGCCGTCCACTGTTCAACAGAGAATAAAAACGGATTCAGACTCGGATTCAAATTGTACACTTTTTACTATTTTGATCATAATTTTCGCTACACAAATCCAAATACGATGATTCAAGATGCTATGAAAAGAGAACTTAAAGGGCTACAATTTTTCTATTGATAATATTTCTAATTCAGAAATTTGTTATCCTGTTTTCAGTAATAAATAGCAACTGGCTGCATTCTAATTCAGAAAATTGTTATCCTAATATTTTTATTATTGTTATTGATTCTGAGGTCTATATAAAGAGCATCAATCTCTTATAATTGTAAAAATTAAAAAACATATAAACAAGTATTATAATTTAGATTTTAATTTCTATCTTTCTTATATAAAATTCTGGTATTTTAAAGAAGATCACAGAAGAAGCGGTAACTAAAAATTAGACATGATCCTCAATTGGTGTATCATTTTCTTTTCTCTTTTAATTTATTATATGAAGATATAAATCATGTTTATTATTTTGTTTTGCATTTTTTTTATCATGAAGTAAATCTCTATAGTTAGGGCATTGATTTATTCAAAATTTATATGAAATATAATATTATTGTTTTGTGTTAGTTCTATTTTACTACTTATTATTCATGTTGGATAATTATCATGTTAATTTCTATTTTTGTTTCTCAAGTAATTAGTTGATGTAGACAACCACATTAATGGCTAGATTTGAGATCGAGAGGAGAAAATCTAGTATAGCATCATAGAAATAAGAGCCACAACTTGACACATTGAGACGAAAAAGTTGTGCAATCATATTAGGAAGATACACTATGTTTAATACTTCCTCTAACTTGTAAATTTACTAGATAGAGAGATTGTAGGTTCATGCATTGGAGATTAAAATTAATATTACTCGAGAGAGAATATTAGTTAAGATAGGGACTTTCGATTGTTAACATGAGTAGTAGATGTTACTAGCATAATCAACGTGTTAATTCGGATTATTAATTATTTAAATCAATTACCCTAATATTTTTCTTATCCATAGCAATAGCTTTCTTGTTTATTTCTTTCAAATATATATATTTCTTTCAAATAAAATTTTGAGTCAATACACTTTTGGTATTTAATAAGATAGCAATTCTCGTGGGTTCGACACTCTACTTTATCCCTTTATTACTTGTAAATGATTGGTGCACTTGCAATTAGCAACATCAAAGTTTTTGACGTTGTTGACTGAGATTATTTATCTTTATTAATATCAATACTGTTTGACTCTAATTTTACTTCGAAACTTTATCTTTATTTTTTTCTTTTTATTTCAGGTCTATGGATTTCAAGTCTAAGTTGGAGGAAGTTCTCAATAAAATTACAGCTACTCTCACAGAGACAATTACGTTGGATCAACTTCAAGAAAAGAAGTGCAAATTGGAAGAAGCTCGAGATAATTTGTGGCGGTATTCTAGAAACTCATCTTCCATCAATCAAAAGATTGTCATTGAAAATCTTTACATCCAAATTGAACAATGTTATATGCACTTTTATTATCAAATACTATCGAAGAAGATCCCAAGAGCATGAGAAAGACGAATCAAGCATCAAAAAAGAGTTTGAGTGATTTTCTAACTATGAGAAAAATCTATCTCAGTACAGGTGATACAAGAAATAAAGACCATGACTTAAGAAGAGGAGGATGCAGGAACCTACACCCAAATTTTAATACCAACAGAGGTCAAAGTTTGGCTACGCAGCCAAATTTTTGGCTGGACAGCCGACCCCCTATTGAAGCAGAGCTCCGTCCTGAGCCCACGGCAAGCACTGAAGAGCCTGAAGTTGTGCTTAAATCTAAAGTTCTTTCTGAAAGAAAGAAATTTGATTTGAGTATTTATACGTTTGATGAGACACCGATTGAAATATCTTTTGAAAATACTTTACTTGACGAATCACCAATTTCATATAATTTCAAGTATTTATCTAATCAATTCAATTTGGATGTTTCTTTATGCAGGATGAAGATCTTTGCCACATGATGCTTCTGATGATGATGATGAGATGATCCGATGCATGAAAAGTTTGAAGAGGACAAAGCTAAAAAAGAATAGACCAAAATTAAAGAAAACGAAAAGCAAAGTGAAGAGACTTAACGCGAAGTTGATAAAGAAGTTTAGCTCATCTAAATCCGCCGTGAAGAGAATATATTGGGAAAGCGGCAAGCATTCTCATGGGCGGAATCGATGTATCATAGTAAGGAGATAATTTGTTGTAATATATATACTTATTTTTTTTCTTTTCTTTTTCTGTACCCCAGCCCAGAACTAGTGATTCAAATTAGAAACTAAACTACTGATGAACTAACTTGATGAAACATAGTAGCCAAAAAAATTAAGGATCAAAAGAATAAAAAGTACGACTGGACAGTTGAATTTACGGCTACATAGTTGAACAATTTCAGAATTACAGGTTCAAATTTTTCTCAGATAAGTATTTATCCAATTAAATATATATGAACATGATTGTTTGCTGCAAATTGATATACATGATTTTGTGGGATTTGGGTCGAACAAATAGTCCCACATCGGCTAGACGTGGGGATGGTCTTGGGTTTATAAGGATTTGGGCAACTCCACCTAAAAGACTAGTCTTTTGGGATGGAGCCCCGAGTCCTTCAAGAGGTATCAGAGCCATGTCCCAAACTTAGTCGTGTGTGTGGGTGATGTTCGACGATGTAGATCCCCCCAATGGCGCAAAGGCGCAATGGGCCTGCCCACCCCACTGGCGCAAAAGACGCAGTAAGCCCCTGTGAAGCTAATGTTTGGCTCTCGAGAAATTTGGCAGTGGTACTCCTTTGCAATGGGCGTGGCGCCGGATACGCGGTGTAGAGGAGTGACCGACTGCAGTTGGTCACATAAGGCGTGCCGCCTCCCACGCAGTGAAGAAGAGTTGGATCTCGATGGAGTATTTTATCTTCCGGTGCGAAGATAGTTGAGCTTGTAGGGAGACTCTTTGTTCGAGGGGGGATTGTTGGGATTTGGGTCGAACAAATAGTCCCACATCGGCTAGACGTGGGTCTTGGGTTTATAAGGATTTGGGCACTCCACCTAAAAGACTAGTCTTTTGGGATGGAGCCCCGAATCCTTCAGATTTTTCATTGCTTTTACCCTAGTTTGTAAGGATGTTTAGGTTCGTGTAAGTTTAAATTAGACTTGATTACTCAAGCTTACACACACATACAAGTTTAATATTCGTTTTTGGCTTTTGTTTTACCCGTTTAACTTTAACTAGAATAAGTTTTGATTTTATGAGTTGAATTCTCAAAAATAATTTTATATTGCTTTATATGTGTATTGGATTCCATCCATACACATTGAGCTTCAAAAGAGTTTGAGAAACTTGTTTATGTGCTTAGACATGCTTTGAAAAAACTTATTTTTCAATTTATAGTTTAATTATGAAAAAACATTTTTATATGTTTTCAAAATGGTATTGTATATCTCAAAAAGAAGTTCATATGTTTGTAATATATGTTGATTTTTATTACACATATTTGTGCTCATATGTATTTATAAGAACTTATTTTTGTAGATTTATAAAATTTAATTGGGATTTAAAAAGAGTTTTGAAAATGTAAAAAAAATCAGGTTTTGAGGGCCTGGCCGGTCGAATGGGTGTGCACAAGTATGTGCACGCTGCCTTCGGCCAGTGGCCGTTCGACTGAGCGATTGACCGAGTGACTGAGCCAATTTCTGGTCTTCTGGCCAGTCGACCACCATACTAAGTCCATTTCAGGACCTCTTTTGGGCAACGGTAGACCACCCG
>JAVJIF010015422.1:0-126687 GCA_038442645.1 Agave tequilana | reverse complement strand
CATGTGTTGAAAAACCAAGTTTGATAAAAATACAAGAGTTTGTTTTTGATAAAAATGAGAAGAAACAAAATGATTCATATGCTTGATATTTGAGTAGAAATGATTATCACATATTTATATATCAATGCAATATGGTAAAAATATTTTTGGGAATTTTTACAAGTGTTAAAAGATCTTTTAACAAAATATTTTTCCCAGTTTTTCAGACCCAGACTGACCTGTCAGGCCAGAACGGTCGACCGAGCGGTCGACCGCACCTAAGGCCGGTCGACCGCGCGGTCGACCGACGTGCACAGACTTGTGCACGTCTGGCAGCCAGGGGGCCGGTCGACCGGCCGGTCGACCGCTGCAGAGAGCTCTGCTCTCTGTTTGTTTCGGTCGACCGGGCGGTCGACCGGAGGCTCCAACGGGTCATAATATGACCGTTGGACGGCGACCGGCGGTCGACCGTGCCTGTCAGAGCTGCCAGCTCAGCTCTAACAGCTAGTTCTGTTTTGGCCTATATAAACCCCATCTCTTTGGGATTTTGGCTAAGGTTTTTACAGAGAAAAATACCCTGTTTTCAGAGTTTAAAAACAAGTTTTTTAAAAGAGTTTTTGTGCTAAAAAGATTGATTCTTATTTGTTTTGGGTTTTTGGAAAATCAAAGAAAAAATAGATTTTGGGATTTTGATTTGGTCTTTTATTCCTATCATCTACAAGAGATTTCCCAAGAAGTTTTCTTGTTGCTTGTTTCCAGTAACACCTAGTTTTCTACACTTGAGCTATCATACTATCCTAATCTATTAGGATCATTTGTTTTGTGGAAAAAGAGAGAGAAAAGAGAGATTGAGTTTGTGGTTTTTGGAACACTTGTTGTAAACACCCTTATTATTGTTGTATCCCTCTTAGGTAGAGGTGATCGGGTGATTGGTTTGTATCCCTCAAGTGTGAGATGATTGAGATTGGTTGTGAACCTCTTCGGTAGAGGTGTGTTGTTGGTTGTTGTATTGGCTACGGGCCTAATCCCTCGGTTGTGAGGTGGTTGTTTGAGAGAGGAGTTTGGTACTCCTAGAGTTGTAACAAATCCTCTTTGGTAGAGGTTCCCTCGGTGGGAGATAGTGGATTGGAAATCCTACACGGTGGTATAGGCGGGATGTAGAGCAAGGTGCTCGAACCTCGAAACATATCTTGGTCTTTGCGATTGATCCATTGTCTCTCTAACTCTCACTCTCTCTACTTTGTGCAAGCATCATTTCATTCAAGCATCATTCTTTCATTGCATACATATCTTATACATTGCTTGTGTTGCCTTGCATCTTTTATATTGCAATTCATTCTTATATGCTTGGCTTGATTGTGTGTATTTCATATTGCTTGATTGCTTGTGTGTGTGTGCCTAACTTATACTCATCCAACAAGAGCTTCACATAGCACCTCAACCCATTTCAAGGGGAATTAAGGGAGTTAGTCCAGAGTCTCGCAAGGGGAATTCGGCTACACTTGTTGTATTGTATTAGTTTGTGCATAATTTGCATTAGCTTCCATTTTTAGCGCACTTAGTTTTGCAATTAGTTTTAGATTAGCACTTACACCTATTCACCCCCCCCTCTAGTGTTTTTTTCAATTGGTATCAGAGCTAGTGCTCCTGATACTTAGACTTAACATCCTAGGAGTGAGATCCATTTGCTTGCTAATATATTGTTTGCATTTGCTTGTTTGCACACATTTAGTTTACCATGGCCTTCATGACCCCACCTATGTATGACCCTTCCAACATTCATGTTTGGAAGATTAGGATGACCGTTTATTTACAAACCCTAGGTCATAAAGTTTATCTTGCTATTACCAAGGAATCCTTCCTTAGTGATCGCAATCATATAGGGGCCAATGCACAAGCCTTAGAGGCTATTAGAAGCACTTTATCTAAAGATTATCTTTTATGTGTTTCTAACTTTGATTCCGCTTTTGTAGTGTGGAACAAGTTGACAACCACCAACACCTCCAAGCTTCAAGTCCAAATCCAACAAGAAGAGGAATCTAGTGGAGAATCTGAACCACAACAATGCTATATGGTTCCAAGGGAATGACTCCCTTGAGGTACACTCGGAAACTCAACTAGATAGTAATGATTGTGCTAGTTCTTCAAATGATTGTGTTGATTCCCATGCTTTGAATGAAGAACTATCCATAGTTTGTGAAAAATTAATAGAAAACTATAAAGTTTTGAAAAGAAGAGTCTAGGCATTGATAATGAAAATAAAAATTTGATTGCTAGACTTGATGTTGTTTTGCAAGAGAAAGAGGAGATTGCTAATGAGAGGGATTCATTAAAATCTCAACTTGATCTTGCACTTAAAGAAAACGAGTTTTGAAAAATAAAAATGATTGCCATGTTCTTTTGAAGAAAAATGATAACTTGTCTTCAAAAGTTGATTTATTTTAAAAGAGAATGTTGATTTGAAAAATAAAATTATTTCCATTTCAAATGATTTAGATGTGTGTTTGAAGAAAAATGTTGTTTTGAAAAATAAGATTGATGAACATGTTTGCCATGCTAGGGTAGTATCACACACTTCACCTATTGCATGCTCCACTTCTTCTACAATTCAAAATGATATAAATTGCTTAAGAAGAAGGTAGATTGTTTGGGCTCCACTATGAGCCAATGTGCCATGAACCACACACGCTTGGAAACCTTGGTTCGAAAGAAACAAGTTCCAACCTTTATGCATGCACACCCTCTACGGCATACACATGCTCCTCACGGACACCATCACATGTATGCTCATGTGTACACATGTACACATTGTGGACGTAAGGGCCACCTTGCTAAATTTGTTTTGATAGATTAAATATTGATAATTTAGCAAAGAAATTTGTTTGGGTTAGAGAAGGGACTAACCCCCATGGACCCAAAAGAGTAGGGTACCAAAGACCACCCCTCCTATTGTTTTTGATGTAGGTGTGGGCTCTCACATGACGTGAGAGTGATGACACCTTGGAGTGGATGCGTTCCGGACTTAAAGGAAATCATTTGGATGCATCACTTTCAAGGGAAGATTTGGTGGAGAGGACCACCACGTTTTGGAGACAAGGAAAGTTGCTTCTTCGGTTTTGGTAACTATCCTAACTCCTCATTTATTGTTTACATGCTTTCAATATTCATGTTATAGCATGTTTTTGATGTCTATGGATTAGTATGTTCATTCCATGTTTATTAGAACCTTGACACTCATGTTAGCATTTTGAGACACCCATGTTTAATATAGACCATTATTTTTGTGTTCTCACCGTTTGTTTAGCTATCATGTTTATCATAGGTTTAATAACATATGTATTTGCATGATAATCATGTTTTTCGACACTAGTATAAATCCTAGTCTAAATGATTTGTGTTTTGTTTTATGCTTTATGTCTTGATTACATGTTTAGATGTTAGTTTTCATTAAAACTAGAAGATTTATATTTGTACATATGATGGGCTACAAATAAATCTATATATGTTTGGGATTGAATGCTTGTTTGTTCCCATTAGATGTGCTAGTATAGTCTAGTTTTGATGATTCATACATTTTAAACTTGTATTCCATTTTTGGTATTTGTTTTTATGATTATGAGTTTTCATTTCATGTATATGTGTATTTTGCCAAACTTGAAGATATACATGTATACCCCTTGAGTCATTTGCCTTTCATGCAAATATCTATTATGGACTCAAAGTGTGTTTAAGGGATATGTATGCATGCTTCTTGTGTTGACAAATCATACATATACCTGAAAAGAATTGGTATCAAATTGTTTTAATGAAAAGCTAAATTTTCATACTTTTCATGCTTTTCATGTTTTCTTTGAATTGGTATTTAACTTCATATATATGTTTACCTTGTCCAAACTATTAGATATACATGAATATCCTTTTTGAGCCACGTGCCTTCATGCATATATCCTTGTGGACTCGTTTGTATCTTGGATATGTATGTATACTTTGTTTGTATTAGACATACATATGCCTTGAAGATTAAATAATATTAATTTTTAGTTTTCTTGTTTAAAGGAATAATTGAACTTAATTGAACAAATTTTCATGATTGTGATCTCCATACTTGACTTGTACACTCACATTTATTATTTGCTCATGTTTTGTTTTCATGAGACATTTTTATGCTTAATTGGATTAGAGTGTTGATTATCATGTGGATTTCATTTTTATGAAAAATGATTTGTATTTATTCCTTACTTGAAGGATTTCGTACTAGTTAACAAAACTTTTCATTTTAACTAGTTCGTATTCTTCGTTATAATATGAGATATACACTTGACCCTATTCTTTCAATGGTATCATTGAACACTTTCAATTGGTATCATTTTTGATCTTTTTGTATACTCATATATGTTTTGTATATGTATGCCTACTCTTTTAAGAATATCAATGTCAATTGGTATCTAATTTTCATACGTATATATACTTGTTTATGCTAAGCTTGAAAAAAAAAAAATTTCTATTGTTTGATTTTTTTCAATTGGTATCTTAACAAGCTTATGCATATGTTTAGTTGGTATTTCATAAAGGGGGAAAATTTGATGTTGTCTTTCAATTGGTATTTGATTTCCACTCCCTTGCTTTATGTTAAAATATAGTTTCAAATTGTTATCATATGTTTAAAAGAACACATTTCTCTTAATGATATCAAGATGTTTATGTTAAATGTTTTAAATTGGTATCTTAAAATTTTGTTTAAAGAAAATACAAAAGTTTGATTTATATTTCTTATATGCAAGGAGAGCTTAACATCTCTCCCACATATAGATTCATGTTGAGTGTATTGTGTATTGAATAGCTTAACATCTTTTCTTTATGTGGTACACGTGTGTAGGGGGAGCTTCACATCTCCTCTTATTCATTACATAATGTGTGTTATGTGAGTTAGGGCTTAACATCCCTCCTTCATGTAATGCATATGTGTAGGGAAGCTAACTTAGCGTTTTCCTCTTCATGAATGTATATAGCATATAACATTTATTGATCTTTATTTATTTTCATTTGGTATCAAGATGCTTCATTGACATATTTTTAATTGATATCATGTTTGTAGTCACCCCTTATTGACTTTGTTTTTTGTTTTAGACAAAAAGGGGGGAGACCATTGTTTGTATTGTTTTGTTTGACTCAAAAGGGGGAGAAAGATTTTTACCCCTCATTATATTGTTTTGACCTTTGTTGATGATTGACAAAAAGGGGGAGAATTATTTGTGAATTTTATATATATGCATAGTTATGTTTTTGCATATATTAGTTTAATATAGTTTAATGTATGTTTATTGGTATCTAGAGCATCTAGAAATGTTTATTTATTAATTGGTATCTAGAGCATGCTTTGCTTTAAATATTTCATTGGTATCTAGAACCTTTATTGTTTATGCATATTTGTGCATTCATGTTTTTAAGAGCCTTCATTGCATATTATTATGTTTATTTGGCTATGCATGAGTTTAGGGGAGCTTCCTTGAAGTCTTAACTTAATCCATGTATATATAACTCCATGAGTTTTGTCATCATCAAAAAGGGGAGATTGTTGGCCCAAAGGCCTTCCACTCTAGTTTTGATGATGACTCACTCATGTAGTTATGTTTACTAATAATCTTGTGATTCTAAGTTTCAGATCATTAGCAGGATATTAGTTTGGTGATAGCTTCAACAAGAGGTGTTTGGAAGCTTATCATGGTGATTCCGGTGCCAAAGCTTAAAGATCATACCTTTGCACTCGGTGGATCGCGTTTGGGAGCAAGTCTACTTGAAGATGGAAGATCGTCAAGAGACTTAGGTATCCTAATTTAGATTATGAGTTTTTAGATCCATTTGTAAAGTTTAGAATAGTTGATATGCTCAAGTGCACACATACACACACGTTTCATGATTTGGATTTGGTTTCATGAATAGTAAATCAAAACAAGTTTCATTTATTTCTATGTATATTAGATATGTTCTAGATATACATACATGGTTTAAACGTGCTAAACAAACTTATTTTGATATCCCTATTCATGTGTTGAAAAACCAAGTTTGATAAAAATACAAGAGTTGTTTTTGATAAAAATGAGAAGAAACAAAAATGATTTCATATGCTTGATATTTGAGTAGAAATGATTATCACATATTTATATATCAATGCAATATGGTAAAAATATTTTGGGAATTTTTTACAAGTGTTAAAAGATCTTTTAGCAAAAATTTTTCCCAGTTTTTCAGACCCAGACTGACCTGTCAGGCCAGAACGGTCGACCGAGCGGTCGACCGCACCTAAGCCGGTCGACCGCGCGGTCGACCGACGTGCACAGACTTGTGCACGTCTGGCAGCCAGGGGGCCGGTCGACCGGACGGTCGACCGCTGCAGAGAGCTCTGCTCTCTGTTTGTTTCGGTCGACCGGGCGGTCGACCGGAGGCTCCAACGGGTCATAATATGACCGTTGGACGGTCGACCGGCGGTCGACCGTTGCCTGTCAGAGCTGCCAGCTCAGCTCTAACGGCTAGTTTCTGTTTTGGCCTATATAAACCCCATCTCTTTGGGATTTTGGCTAAGGTTTTTACAAGAGAAAAATACCCTGTTTTCAGAGTTTAAAAACAAGTTTTTAAAAAGAGTTTTGTGCTAAAAAGATTGATTCTTATTTGTTTTGGGTTTTTGGAAAATCAAAGAAAAATAGATTTTTGGGATTTTGATTTGGTCTTTATTCCTATCATCTACAAGAGATTCCCAAGAAGTTTTTTCTTTGTTGCTTGTTTCCAATAACACCTATTTTTTCACACTTGAGCTATCATACTATCCTAATCTATTAGGATCATTGTTTTGTGGAAAAGAGAGAAAAGAAAAGAGAGATTGAGTTTGTGGTTTTTGGAACCACTTGTTGTAACACCCTTATTATTGTTGTATCCCTCTTAGGTAGAGGTGATCGGGTGATTGGTTTGTATCCCTCAAGTGTGAGGTGATTGAGATTGGTTGTGAACCTCTTCGGTAGAGGTGTTGTGTGGTTGTTGTATTGGCTACGGGCCTAACCCCTCGGTTGTGAGGTGGTTGTTTGAGAGAGGAGTTTGGTACTCCTAGAGTTGTAACAAATCTCTTTGGTAGAGGTTCCCTCGGTGGAGATAGTGGATTGGAAATCCTACACGGTGGTGTAGGCGGGGATGTAGAGCAAGGTGCTCGAACCTCGAAACATATCTTGGTCTTTGCGATTGATCCATTGTCTCTCTAACTCTCACTCTCTCTACTTTGTGCAAGCATCATTTCATTCAAGCATCATTCTTTCATTGCATACATATCTTATACATTGCTTGTGTTGCTTGCATCTTTTATATTGCAATTCATTCTTATATGCTTGGCTTGATTGTGTGTATTTCATATTGCTTGGATTGCTTGTGTGTGTGTGCCTAACTTATACTCATCAACAAGAGCTTCACATAGCACCTCAACCCATTTCAAAGGAATCAAGGGGAGTTAGTCCAGAGCCTCGCAAGGGGAATTCGGCTACACTTGTTGTATTGTATTAGTTTGTGCATAATTTGCATTAGCTTCCATTTTTAGCGCACTTAGTTTTGCAATTAGTTTTAGATTAGCACTTACACCTATTCACCCCCCCCCCCTCTAGGTTTTTTTTCAGACTGTTGGTCGACTAATACAGAAACAGAGAGTTGGGCTGTTTCAGGGCACAGGATTAGTCGACTTGGGCTTTTGGGTTAGTCGACTACACATGGGTTTAGTCGACTATAGTGGACTTCAAGTCGACTAATAGGATACAGAAATGTGCGTTTGTGTCAAGGCTTTTACATGCTATTCCACATATACAAACCACACTCTATCAACTCTCCTTGGCACATCTTGATCATGTCGGACTCTTGATTCGTCATGTGTAAGAGCTCCAAATGAATTGATCTTCACAAACATCTTTATCTAAATAGGTTCCAACGGCACTCACACACACTCAACACACACCACACACACTAACAGAGAGATAGAGAGCAGCAGCAGCATGTGCTGCTGCTTGCCTTAGCGCAGGCCGGCTGGCCATCTGGCCGACGGCGCCCGCCGGCGGCGGTCCCGGCCGCCGGCGGTGGCTCAGAGGGTGAGAAAGAGAGTAAGGGGAAGAGGGAGAGGAAAAGAAAGTAAGAGAAGAAAACAAAGAAAAGAAAGGAAAAGAGAAGAAGAAGAAGAAGAAGCAGCAACAGGGGAAGAAGAGAAGAAAGAAAGAAAGAAAAAGAAAAAGAAAAAGAAGAAGAAAAGAAGAAGAAAAGGAAGAAGAAGAGGGTCGGCGGCCCTTGGACGGCGGCGCCTGGCCGGCGGCCACCTCTGGCCGCGGGCATGGGTTCGAGCTCCGCAGGAAAGGAAAGAGAGAGAAAGAGAAATAGAGAGAGGAGAGAGAAATTAGAGAGATAGAGATGGTAGTGAGAGAGTTTTTAGAGAGAAATAGAGAGAGAGGGGAGATTTTAAAGAAGAAGGAGAGAGAGATGGCAGTGGCGTTGGTCAAAGGCGATGGGGGAAGAAAGTGCTGGAAAGAAGAAGAAGGGAAAGAGAAAGAAAAAGAAAAGAAAGAAACTTTTTAAAATAATATTATTTTAATAGGGTCAAAAATTGACTTGCTCCGAACGGTACCCAAAAATTATAGAAAATAGAGAATATTATACTGAGACATAATATGAAGACGGTTTGAAGAAATTCGATCCAGTTTGCGAATTAAAAATCCCGGAGTGTCTCGCCAATACGGGCGACACCGGTTTGGCCGGATTTTCGATAAATTCAGAAAAATTCCCCAAAAATACCCAAACGTAGCTCATGAGATTCTAAGACATACGATGAAAGCCGATTCTAACAATTCTACTCCGTTTGTGAAATAAAAATCTGAAGGCCGGTAATCGGTATCGGTCGACACCGACTACGGAGATTTTCTAAAATAATCCAGAAAAATTCCAGAAAATCCTGAAAAATCTCAAATATTAGAAAATAATTTTAAAATTGAAATCAGCTCAATCGAACTACCACGGAGTTCAAATCAATTTTGTTCGTCGTATCGCGTACCGATACGGTGATACGTACACCGGGGATCAGGGGGTTACAGCGTCTCAGTTATAACTACCCCATTACTGGGTCAAGTACTGCCCACGTAATGAGGAGTTAACCTCCATTATGAAGGATTTTTAGGGTATAGTTTTACCCTGAAACCCCTATAAATAGCTCAGTTTACTATTAAAGAGGGGTCAGAATTTTTCAGCTGAGGAATAGGGATAAAGAGTTAAACTCTTCTACCAACTTGCTGAGTTCAAGTTTTTGCCCAAGTCTCTTTGAGATTTCGTTGGATAGGAGGTGTGCTACTCCATCATGGATCCTAGGAGAAAATTTTCAGAAGAGCTTGACGTTCACCCGGTCAACGAAAAACAAGAATCACTTTTCGCCGCTATGCAAAGAACCCAGCCATAAACAAAGAGGGGATCTGATATTGAGCATTTTCTTTCTTGTAGTGGAAATTTTGAGTTGTTGTAATTTTTCATTGATTCAAGAAAATTTGGCAATACACTTTCAACTTTCCTCCCTATACAAGAGATGGCGACTCCGCTGGGGACTACTTTCTCCACTGACGAGCAAGCTGTGGCGCAACGTGACGTCACCTTCATGAGAAAAACGGTCGAGTCACTTGTCGTGGATTTCAACTAGGCAAAGTATGAGGAGTTCATCTCTTTTGGCTCCAAGAGCCTCAGGGTGGCGCGACAGTAATGCACGGTCTCCCGGAGATCCGCTCTCAAGTCTCTTCTGAGACTTCCCCAAGATGGTCACACACGTGACCCGCGTCAACGTCTCCCACGAGGCCAATGTCGTTGAAGGCCAATCTCACCACGCCCCTCCTCTTCCTCAGCTACAGGTTACCAGGGATCCCCAACAAACCATAAAGCATAACCAGAATGCTGAATGTCAAAAAAGGCGTCGCACACATCGACAACAGATGGAAGAAGCTGGAAAAGCCATCTGTCCGGCAGATACAGGGTGCAAAGCTCAAGCTCGCGTCCGTTCTGAACTATGTTAGATGTGTGAAGTCTGTGTCTGCATGCCAAAACGCAGAGCTGGAGAAGCTCGCATTTCTGAGACCCTACCTCACAGACGTGATGATCAGCAACGCGAGGTCTGCTTATCTTCTCAGAAACACGAGACTCGCATCTCTACTACAGAATGCGGGACTCATGAAGTTTGCGTCTCTTAAGTTTCACCAGACAAACGCGACAATCAGTAACGCAAGGTACGCATCTCTTATCAGTAGAGGCACGAGACCCACGTCTCAACGCCAAAACGTGAGAGCCGTGTCTGTTCTACAGAACGTGAACTCCGCGTCTCTGAACCCTGCATCCCTGAGACTTGCGTCTCGGAGTTGTGATGCAAGGTTAACATTTGCTCTCTGACGGCTAGGGTCAGAAGGGAGCTGAAAAGTCCTCATCCTCAGAGACTCGAAGCTGGGTCTCTTCGATCTCCCTCCGACGGATTTAAGGAATTACTTAACAAAGAAGAGGAGTATTCATCAAATCACTCCACTATGCTACTGTGAATGGCTCATCACAGCGGTATTCTCTGAATGCCACTACAGCCCGCATGTAAGCAAATAGTCGGTATTCAACTAGTTATCGTCTACGTCAATCTCCTGCTCAGCCAAAAGACGTCGCCCCGCACAAGGAGAGCCTTCTCTGATATAGAGTACCCTGAAGTTACTACGAACATAGTAGGTCCAAGCACTATGCCAAGCAAAATTAAGGAAAAGCAGCGAATAGTCAGCTCCGACGAGTCTGACACTGAGCCGGAAGGAGTGTATCGGCATAGCCGCACTCGAACCGACATAATAACCCCAGTGGACTATAGTGCTCTAGCCCGGGGCACTGAAGTAAGTGAGTTACACTCTGCCATCGCGGAGTCACAGGCCTTGAACTCTTCCGTAGATAAAGAAGCTTTCGCGTATATGGCAGGGACTCCTGAAGAAATGGTCAGACGCTTTGAGCAGCAAGCTCGCGTCCAAAGGGAACAACTCAATATGATTTGCGCACAATAAAAATCTATCAACACCCTCAAGTAGATGCTTTCGCAATTGGTTGAGGACAAAAAAATGAAGTCGAAGGCTAAGACTCCTTTCAAGAAGTCCAAATGAAAATACACCTAGAGGGGGTGAATAAGTGTATGGTTAATCTAAAGACAAATGATGCGGAATTAAAAACTAATTGCAATACACTTAGTGTAACTAAAGAGTGTAGCCGAATTTTCAGTGACGGGCTCTGGACTATCTCCTCTAAATTCCTCTAAATAAGAGTTGAGGTGCTATATGAAGCTCTCTTGGTTCAACACTAGTATGGGCACACATAAACAATACCAAGCATATATGTATGATATGAACAATATGAATCAATGCAAGATATAAAAGAGAGAGTTTAGAGATAGTAGATCAATCGCAAACACTGAGATATGTTTCGAGGTTCGAGCCACTGCTCTACGTCCCCGCCTTCACACAGAAGGATTTCCACTATATGTCTACACATGACCTCCCACATAGGAAACCTCCACTGAGGATTTGACAAATACAAATTAGGAGTACACAACTCTCACAATAACACAACCTCTACACAAGAGGTTGGCACAACAACTATCACCTCACATTAAAGGGATAAGGCACTAAGCCAAAACTCTAACAATCACCTCCACTTAGAGGGATAGGCACAAAGCCAAAACTCCAACCTTAATCATCTTTACACTTAGAGGGATACCAGCAAAACCAAAACACAACCTCCACAATCACCTATACACAAGAGGGATAACAACAAATACAAAGAAGGTTACAACTCTTGGTGATCTCAAAGAACACAAACCAATCTTTCCCACAAAAATAAGATCCTATAGATAGGATAGAGATGATAGCTCAAGTATGAGAAAACAAAGTGTTTGAAAAACAAATCACAAGAAAAACACTTAGAAAAAACTCTAGAATGAAATAGAAATGAAGATCAAAATAATTTCTCAAAGACTCTCTTATTCTTTGATTTTCCAACACTTTAAAACAAATAAAAGATAAATCTTTTAGCCCAAAAAACTCTTGAAAACTTGTTGCTAAAACACTCAGAAAGATAAAAAAATTTGATCTTGAATTCTTGATGAAAACAGCCCAAGGGATGGGTATTTATAACCCATTCTAAAAACTAGCCCTTGGCAAATGGAAAAGCCAAATTTTCCCTTCCGGTCGACCGGCTGGTCGACCGACCAACGGTCACTTTTCTGACCGTTGAGCCTCCGGTCGACCGCGCGGTCGACCAGCCTTTGTGGCTGGCCATGTGCACGTCCTCGTGCACATCAGTCGATCGATCTGGTCGACCTACCACTGGTCCGATCGACCGTCAGGTCGACCGCCAACATGGTCTGGCTGGGGATATAGGATTGAAAACTTAGGTATTTTAATTCCAATTAAATTTCATAAAATCTCATAAATTTCAAAAAATAAGTTCTTGTAAGATCTTTAAATAACAAATATG
Organism: Agave tequilana; assembly: GCA_038442645.1. Classification (NCBI taxonomy): domain Eukaryota; kingdom Viridiplantae; phylum Streptophyta; class Magnoliopsida; order Asparagales; family Asparagaceae; genus Agave; species Agave tequilana. The sequence goes on along the minus strand of JAVJIF010015422.1, from coordinate 114,171 downwards.
AATGACCAAAAATCAACACATATTATAAACATTTGGACTATTTTTGCGATATAGAAATTTGGCTTAAACACAAAAAACTGTATTTTCAAAACTTGGATTTTTGAAATGAAAAATCGTTTTCTCCAAAACTTGAATGGATACAAAAACAAGATATTTAAATTCATTTGAAGCAAGAGTGTATGGATAGAATCCAATACACATATAAGATATATATATCTATATTTTTGACTTGAAATCCAAAAACCGGTTAAACTGAAATCCAAACTTATTAAAACTTGTGTGTGTATGAACTTGAGAATTGTCAACACTATCTATCTTTACACAAAATCTAAAGATACTAAATACAAACCGAAGTCTTCTTGTAGAACTCCTTCTCCAAGTTAACTCGATTCAAACATGATCCGAAGAGCTTGATGCGCGAGCTTTTGAATCAACACGTGTTAGCTCCAAAACTCCTTTGTTGAAGCTAAACACCTACTAATATCTTGGTCAATAACTGAAACTATATAACACAAAATTATTAGTAAACCATAACTACATGAGTTAATCATCATCAAAACTAGAGTAATGGGCCTTTGGGCCAACACAAAGGCAAACAGAAGGAAGGAGAAAGCTCATCCTCTGCACATATCGAGAAGGAGAAGCATTCCAACTCCGAGTCATCCAAGACTTCATCTGAAGAGGGAGGCAATTCAGAGAATGAGATCACTCATTCCAAAAGGATGAGTAAACTGGAACATCGTCTTCAAACCTTCGCCAGTCGGAAAGGCCTACAAGAAGTAGTAGTCCAGACGTACCCTGCTGAGTAGGATCTTGCCCCGTACCCTCCTAAATTCAAAGCTCCTACCCTGTAGGCCTTTAACGGCAAGGGGTCACCGAACCAGCACATATACTATTTTAGGTCCCAGACCAAAAATGTAGTATCAAATGATGCGATTCTAGCACGTTTATTCATCGACACCCTTAAAGGGATTGCTTTTGAATGATTCATGAAGCTCCCAGAAGGCTCTATCAAGAAATGGGGTGATCTGGAGAAGCTTTTCCTCACCCGTTCCTTCGAAGATGATTCTGAGATTACCATGCCAACTCTCCTGATGATGAGGCAATGGAAAGGAGAGTCAGTTAAAGTGTTAGTGGAGAGATTTTGAAATATGGCTCTCCGATGTCCTAGCGGATGATCCAGGCCACCTTGGTGGAAACATGCAGTCACAATTTGCAAACCTCACTCCTAGCCTAGATAGGAGTAGCTGAAAGTCGTACCTGAAAGCAGTTGATCCAGTAAGATGAACAGGCAGAAGAGATTGTCGCTATGGTTAAGGCAGAAGAAAACAAGCCCAGACCTGAAAAGTCGACAAGGCGCGCGCCAGAAGTATCTTTCTAAGCTAAAATAAAGGACATACTGGTGACAGAGACGAAGTCTCCCTCAAGCCCCAACCAGCTAGAGGGGTTGACTCTTCAAGTCAGCACGCGTCAACAAGCAATACTCCTTCAAAGACGAGAATGTCGATTCGTTGTTCAAGTTACTCAACAAGAGTAATAGACTGAAGCTTCCTGAAGCTAGGCATCCTAAGGAGGTGGGCAAGACCGCCAACCCCAATTACTGCTTGTACCACAGGATACTAGGCACCCAGCCAAGAGCTGTTACGTCTTCAAAGACATTCTCCAAGTTTTGATTGATGCACGGGTGCTCAAGCTCCGCCCAGAGTAGAAGAAAGTGACAGCTAACATGATGTCATTCCATTCGGGGTACAGCCTCCAACGTCGGCCGGAGTAGCTCCCATCCCGAAAGGGGAACTCAGGGTGAACAATACAGATCCACACCACCAGCGGGAGAAAGGCCTGTACCTATTCTGACTCCTTAAGGAGAGATCAAATAGGTTCATCCCGGCCTCGTGGAAGGCCAGCAGTGGACTATTGTTACCAATAGGAAGTCCAGAGGCGAAGCTTTTGCTTTGCCTTGCAATGTGGTTTGTACTTTCTCTTGAGAAGCGGAATCTATGTCGCCTCGGTGACTAATTCCGGGGAGGAGACAATCATCCTTCCTGCAGAGCCGAATGCACCGCTTGTGGCCGGGACTTGTTCGGGTCAGTTGTACTTGAAGAAGTAGGATGAAATGGTGGCAAATCCGCTTAAATCCACCCCAGATCCAACCAAGCAATCCACGAAGTAACCCGTAGAGAAGCAAAAGGAGCTTTGGTACGCCAAGGCTCTCTCAAAGGACAAAGCGAAAGGATCTTTGAGACCTTACCACTTTGATGTCTTGGCTTAACTGGCCAACATCCCAGCCAGGATCACCCTTTATGAGATCCTGAGACTATCCAAGTCAATAATAGAAGCTCTGAGAGGAGCTTTAGCTGATGTTGAGGCCTTCATGGCCCGGATTCCGGTTGAAGCAGAGGAGGATGAAGAAAACTGCCTCCATTACTCTCATCATGCCCCCTGCAATTTCTTCACTCCAGATGACATGCTGGTTAATGAGAAATATGATAGACCCCTATACTACACAGGGTATATTGGATCATCTGAAATGAGTCGCATTCAGGCGGATCCAGGATCCACGTTGAGCATCATGCCCTACCGGGTCATGCAGTACTTGGGAATCCCTACTCACCGATTGAGTGCCACTCAAACTACCATTTACGGTTTCAACGCCAATAATACGCACCCAATGGAAAAGATTAAACTCAAATGTCAGATCGGAGACCTAAGATCTGTTGGCCCAGAGGCCTTTCACCTTAGTTTTGATGATGACTAACTTATGAAGGTTAGTTTACTAATGATCTTGTGTTTATATAGTTTCAGTTATTGATCAAGATATTAGTAGGTGTTTAGCTTCAACAAAGGAGTTTTATGAACTAACACGTGTTGATTCAAGAGCTCGCACGTCAAGATCACATCTAGCACTCGGTTGGAGTAAGCTCATTGGATCGTGTTTGGATCGAGTCAGCTTGGAGAAGGAGTTCTACAAGAAGACTTCGGTTTGTTTTTAGATCTTGTGTAAAGATAGAAAGTATTGATATGCTCAAGTTCACATACACATACAAGTTCAATATGTTTGGTTTTCTGTTTAACCGGGTTTTAGATTTCTAGTTCATATATATGGTTTTCATGAATAGATAGAATCAAAACAAGTTTACATGGTTTAATGTATATTGGATTTCATCTATATACATTTGTGCTTCGCATATTTGAAAAAAATTATTTTGATGGTCTATTTCATGTGTTTAGAGTTTTGTAATTAACAAAACCTATTTTTGGATTTCATGTCAAAAATATTGATATATCATGTACATGTGTATCGGATTCTATCCATATACAATACGCTTCAAAAGAGTTTTAAATATCATATTTTTGTATTTATACAAGTTTATAGAAAAACCGTATTTTCCTTTAGAAATTTGTTTCTGAAAAATACCGTTTTTGTTTAAAGCCAAATATTTGATAGCACAAAAATAGTTCAAATTGTTTGTAATATGTGTTGATTTTTGGTCACATATTTGTTATTCAAAGATCTAACAAGAACTTATTTTTGTGGAATTGATGTGTATTTATGGGATTTTATTGGAATTAAAATAACCAAGTTTCAATACCTATAATTCCCAGCCAGACCACACTGGCGGTCGACCGGACCAGTGGTCGGTCGACCGGATTGGTCGACCGATGTACACGCAGACGTGCACAGGATCAGCCAAGTAGCCCAGTCGACCGCGCGGTCGACCGACTGAAAAGTACCCACTCTCGGGTACTGCCTGTCGACCGGGCGGTCGACCAACAAGCTTGGCCGGGTCGACCGGGCGGTCGACCGGAGGCACAACAGTCAGAAATATGACCATTATGCTGGTCGATCGGCCGGTCGACTAGAAGGTCATTTTTGACCTTTCAGGTTGCCAACAGCTAGTTTTTGAGAGAGGCTATAAATAAGCCATCTCTTGGGTTGTTTTCATAAGTATTTTAAGAGCAAATTTTCTCATATATACAAGTGTTTTAGCAGCAAGTTTTGAAGAGTTTTTGTGTGAGAAAGATTTGTCTTTTATTTGTTTTCAAGGGTTGGAAAAATCAAGAAAAATAGAGTCTTTGGGAATTTGGTTTTGATCTTCATTTCTATCTCTATCTAGTATTTTTTTCAAGTATTTTTCTTTGTGATTTGATTTCCAAAATCCTTGTTTTCTCACACTTGAGCTATCATATCTATCCTATCATAGGATCTTGTTTTTGTGAGAAAAAGTTGTTTGTGATCTTTGTGATCACCAAGATTGTGATCCCTCCTTTGATTAGGCTTTGTGCTTTACCTCTTGTGTAGAGGCGGTGGTATTTGAGAGGAGTAGTTTGTTTTGGCTTTGTGCCTTGTCCCTCTTGTGTAGAGGCGATTGTGGTGGAGTTTGGCCTTGTACCTTTATCCCTCTTGTGTATAGGTGATTATTGTTTTGGCTTTGTGCCTTGCCTCTTGTGTAGAGGTGGTTGTGTTGGAGAGAGGAGTTGTGTACTCCTTACCTTGTACTTGTAAATTCGTCGGTGGAGGTTCCCTGTATGGGAGGTCCTGTGTGGACATAGTGGAAATCCTTCTGTGTGAAGGCGGGGACGTAGAGCATTGGCTCGAACTTCGAAACATATCTTGGTGTTTACATTTGATCCACTATCTCTTAACTCTATCTCTCTTATATCTTGCATTGATTTATATTGTTCATATCTCATATATGCTTTGTATTATTTGTGTACCCATACTTGTGTTGAACTAAGAGAGCGTCATATAACACCTCAACTCTTATTTAGAGGAATCAAGAGGAGATAGTTCAGAGCCCTTCACCGGAATTCGGCTACACTCTTTGGTTACACATCGTGTGTTGCAATTAGTTTTTAATTCCGCATCATTTGTCATTAGATTAGCAAATACACCTATTCACCCCCCCTCTAGGTGTATTTCAATTAGTATCAAAGCCTACGCTCCTGATATTAGGTTTAACCACCTAGGAGTGAGATCTTAGATTGATAATCTAGATTTGCATTTGCACACATATAGTTTATGTTCTCATGGATCACCTTGCCCCTCCCATGTTTAATGTTTCCAATATCGATATATGGAAGCTTAGGATGAGTACTTATTTAAAAACCTTAGGTTTGCATGTCTATCTTGCTACTATCAAGAAAACCTATTTGGTAATGCCAAGTACATTATGGCTAATGCACAAGCCCTAGATACACTAAAGCATACTCTTTGCAAAGAATATTTATCTATAGTTTCTCATTATGATTTCTCTTTTGCAGTGTGGAACACATTGACCTCTCCCAAGCTATAAATGATGAATTATGTGGAGAAGGAATCTAGTGAAGATGAGTCCGATCAAGCTTGCTTCATGTTCCAAGGGAATGACTCCCTTGAGGTAAACTCGAACACTCAACTAGATGATAGTGCTAGTTCTTCAGGTAATGATAACATGGATGCAGATGCCTTAAATGAAGAACTTTCTATATTTTGTGAAAACTTGCTAGAAAAATACAAACTTTTGAAAAAGAAAAGTCTTAAATTAAAGAAGAAAATGAAGATTTATTTTCAAAGCTAAACATGATTTCACAAGACAGGGTTGAGATTTCAAGTGAAAGAGACTCCTTAAAAACCTAACTTGACCTTGTCTTAAAGGAAAATAAAATTTTAAAAAATAAAAATGATTGTGATGATGTTATGAAGAAAAATGAGGTTTTGTCTTCAAAACTTGAAATTATTTTAAAAGAGAACAATTTTTTGAAAAATAAAATTGCTTTAATTTCAAAAGAATTGGATTTAGTTTCTAAACAAAATGCTTCTTTGAAAAATGATTTAGATTCACATGTTTGTCATGCTACAATAGATTCATCTTCCATTAATAAATCTATTGCATGCTCCACTTCTTCTTCAAGTATTAATAATGATATTTGCATATTGAAAAAAAGTGTAGATTGTTTGGGCTCCACTTTCAGCAATGTGTCATGAACCACACACGTTTAGAATCTATGTTTCGCAAGAAACATGCTCCTCATATGCATGCACATAAAACACGGCATACATATGCTCATCATGCTCACACACATGATTTCATGTATGCTCATGTGTACACATGTACACATTGTGGACGTACGGGCAACCTTGCAAGATTTGTTATGATAGAATACATAATTCAAATTTTGCAAATAAATTTGTTTAGGTTAGGAAAGATGCTAACTCCCATAAACCCAATAAGGTATGGGTACCAAAATTCACTCCTATTTAATTTGATGTAGGTATGGGCTCTCACTTGACGTGAGAGTATTGGTATCTTGATGGTGGATGCGTTTGAGCATGATGAACACTACATTGGATGCATCACCTTCAAGGAAGTTTGGTGGGAGGGTCACCATGGGTTAGAGACCTAGAGATTAGCCCCTTTGGTTTTGGTAATTATCTCTAAACTCTCATTTTATTTACATGCTCTCATTGATTGACTTTTAGCATGTTTTGATTTTTCATGTTCATTATGTAAATGCCATGTTTATTATACTTATGATATATATGTGTAGTGTTTGAAATACACCCAAGTTCATATGAATTCATATTTGTGTTCTCACTATTGTTTAAGTATTATGTATATCCTAACTCTAAAGCACGTGAATTTATCCTATTGATTGTGTTTGTTTATGATTTTGCACTTCATATTTTGATTACATGTTTAGATGGAACTTTTATTAAAATTTGTGATTATACTTATACAACTAATGAGCCACATTTGTTTATCATGTGTTTACACTTTATTGTTCATTTGTACCTATTAGATGTACTTGTATAACCTATTTTTGATGATTCTTACATTTTTACTTATTTTTCCTATTTTTGTATATGTTTTTATGAAAATGTATTTATCTTCATGTATATGTTAATTTTGTCTAAAACTATTGGATATACATGTCTCTCCTAAAGTCACTTGCTTTTCATGCAAAACTTTTTTAGACTCATTTGTGTTTGGGATATGTATGTATACTTCTAGTTTAGACAAATATACATATGCCTTGAAGTTTGTATTATTTTGATGAAAATTAATTTTTTATGTTTTTCATGTTTATAAAGGAATTTTATATGAGCTTCAATGTGTTATTTCATGATTTTATTATTACATGATTCATATACTCTATGTTTGATGTTTACTCATGACTTTGTTTTCATGAGCTTTATATGTGCTTTATAGACCTTGAGTGTCAATTATTGTGTGATTTTTATGATCTCATGGATATATTCTTATTTTATTCCTTACTTGAAGGATTTCGTACTAGTTTTCAAAATTATTTTTAAACTAGTGTTATTCTTCAATTGGTAGTGATTTTCAACTATGCCATTGCGGATTTACGAAAACTTTGAAGGGGTCTTGTTGACACTCAAAAAAGACAAAATCTCAAAAAGCTTTTCAACCGGTCCGAACAATATCTAACTTGTCGACATTTATAAAAGACAAGTCGCAGACAAGCTGACGACCAGTTTCTACCCATCCCCGAGGGACAAATCAGCGACTTAGAGTCTACTGATCCAGTGAAGCAGATAGTAAGCCAAGATTGCCTTTGAAGATATCTAAGCAGGCCTAAAATGTTGGTTAGTTCAACACTTAGCGTCGCATGAGCTCAAGGGGATAGCCTCGCCTGAGAGGCTAAGTTTGTCTATATTCGCCTTGAAGCTCTCCACAGAGAGCTAACTTACAGTTTCGCCTGAAGCTAATTCTAACTTCACCGGAAGCTAATTCTAGCTTCAACGGAAGCTTTCTTGATAGCTTCGCATGAAGCTCTTCATAACTCTACAAAGAGCTAACTTACATCTTCTCCAGAAGCTAATTCTAGCTTCACCGGAAGCTTTCTTAATAGCTTCTCATGAAACTCTTCACAGCTCCACAGAGAGCTAACCTACAGCTTCACCTGAAACTAATTCTAACTTCGTCGGAAGCTTTCTTGATAGCTTCATTGGAAGCTTTTCATAACTCCACAGGGAGCTAACTTACAAATTCGCCTGAAGCTAATTATAACTTCGCCGGAAGCTTTCTTGATAGCTTCGCCTGAGGCTAGCTCCGCATGAGGAAAGTAATCGCCCCACTAAGTTAGTGAGGGGAATTAATGGATAGTTATACCCATGAACCTTGATTAAGAGAAGCCAATTAAGGGGAGTTAATGGGTAGTTACACCCATGATTTCTCATTAAGAGGAGCCAATTAAGGGGAGTTAATGGGTAGTTACACCCATGATTCCTTATTAAGGGGAGCCAATTAAGGAGAGTTAATGGGTAGTTACACCCATGATCCCTTATTTAAAGGAGACAATTAAGGAGATCATAACTCCCTATTAAGCCTATAAATAGCCCACTAGTAAGCTAGGCTCAGTGGCTTGAAGAAATTCAAGTCCAAGAGGTTTTTGAAGAGCATAAGCTTCTTTGGTGGCTTCAAAGCATAAGCCAACAAGAGATCTACTCTCTCGCTTCCAAGAATTCAGAGAATCACTTCTCTAATCCTACAAGGATCAATTCAGGGTGTTAATACCTAAGGCCTTCCTCCCTTTCAAGAAATCCCTGGAATCAGGCGAGAAGAAATTCTCAAGCAGTAGCATTCAAAGATCGATCATCGTATCGTCAACGGGACAAAGTGATCACGTGCTGATCAGACTCCCACCAACACACTTCCCCAGAAATCTCAGAGGAGATCTACTTGTAATTTTCTTTTTCTTTCTATAAAGAAATACTTGTAATTTCTCTCCTCCATTCTCTTTTGTAAAGTTTTCCCCAAATCAATTTCAACGGAAAACAAGATGGCGACTCCGCTGGAGACTGTATTCTCTACTGCTGAGAATCAAGTGTCACAATGCGACGATAGGACCTTCGAGTCTATTGTTGAGATGCTAATCATTCACTTTGACTACGAGAGGTTTGAACAACTTCTCTCTGGGGATAGCACAAGCCCCTACACGTGCGCAAGCACAGGGAGGTCAGCGTAGCCAGTCCCCTCTGGCTAACTCTTGGAAGTAAGCTCTGTTGAGACAAATAAGGCTCTCTGCAAGCATATTACAGTTCTCAGGCGAGGCCAAACAGAGTCAATGCAATTCTAGCATAGTCTCAGCAGAGACTAACAAAACCCCGCGCCAGCATGTTAACACTGTGCGCGAAGCTATAAAGGTTCCTTGTGAACCTAAAACAGCCTTTGTTAAGGCTACGTGGATTGCAAAATCTGTAGTCTCATGCGAGGCTAGAGATAGATCTCTTGATTCAGCTTCCTGCGAAGCTAAAATAGTCTCTGGCTGTAAAACTATTTCAGCTCTATACAGAGCTAAGCCCCGCTTGTCCCGCAAGGCTAAGGTTATAGCACTTTGTGCTAATAGCGAGGCTACTGCAGCGCCGCTTATATCATCAGCACTATTGGGCAGTGCTAGGCTCGCTGCTAGCGGCAGAACCAAAGCACTAAATGCTCAGATAGCTTCATCATGTGAAGCTAATTCAACTCTTTGCAGAGTTCAGCTTCGCTATCACGCGAGTCTAAGACTAAAACACCTTTGTGTGCTAATAGCGTTACTGATTCAGTGTCGCTCTCATCGCCATCACCTAGTGCTAAAGTTTTTTAGCCTCGAGGCTAGAACTAAAGCATTTAGTGCTATGAATCTTAACTGCGAGGTTAAAAATGAAGCATCGCTGAGTGCTAATAGCGAGGCTAGTTCAACTTCGCTCAAGAGAGGAGCTCTGTATAGCAAAGCTAAGCTCGCCTTCAAAAGTAGAGATAAAACAACAACTTCGCCCTGTGAAGCTACTCTTTCAGGGGAAGCTATCTTTCGCCTATGACCAAAAAGAACGCTTTGAAGGCTAAGCTCAGAGTTTCTCAACCCAAGGGGCCTAACATTCAGTTTCCCCGAGTCTCCGTGTTGGATCAGTTGGACCCAAGTAACATAGACTTGCGGGATTATCTGAGCGACAAGCAGAAAATCTGCTCCGAAAAGCTAGTTCACATCTCGCCATCCCAGTGCGGACAAGAGGGGTGTCAACCTGTGATGGTACATTTCATCCACTGTTGTTTGGGATCAATCCCCATAACTTCTCCTCCAAGCCAGCAATCGGTGTTCAACTGGCTGTCAGTTCAAACTTCTGAGAGACCCAAGTCTCGAGAGAATAAGACAGTGAAGGTGCCTCACCTCGCAGCTGCCTCTGTCAATATGATAAGCAGAGGAAGGGATCTACTACGATCTCAAAGAAGGAAACAGGGGTTCGCACTCCCTCATTCAGTTCTCCAGGGCCCGACTATAGCCCCGGCTTAGATCAAGTTCTGGTCGAACAAAAGGGTGCCTTCCTAGATACAATACCCTATAATTATGGACAACCTTCTTCCTCAGAAGCTATGTTGCCAGAACCATTGAGACACCAATTCCAATGGTCCAATGATGAAGAAGAAGCCAGCGGGTACGCTTCCTCTGCCACCATCAGCTCTGTTCAGGAAAAGTTTATATCAGCCAACATGGCTGATAACAATAATGATGACGATCTCCGTTATCACATGGACGCACAAGAGCATACTTTCAAGGCCCAGCAAGAAGCCTTAGACAATATCCAGCAAATATTGGCTCAGCTCCTGACAAACCAGAATAATGATAACACAACCGGTAGTAATCGCGTAAATGAGGAGAACAACAACAATGAACCTCCCAAGATCGATCTCTTCAATCGATGCCAAAGTGATCAAAGGCATCCGAGCTCAGATCGAATCCCTGGCCCAAAGGGATGAACTGAAGAAAGTAGGGGCAGTCCGTCCTTACCCCTTGGTATGGGATTCAATCCCATATCCATCAAAGTTCAAGCCACCAATGTTGCACTCGTACGATGGCAAGAGCTCACCAAATCAGCATATTTACTACTTCTGATCACAAACCGATAATGTAGTAGGTAATGATGCTATCATGACCAGACTGTTCATTGGCACCCTCAAGAGGGTAGCCTTTGATTGGTTCAGGAGTCTCCCCACAAACTCCATCAGTTCCTGGCTTGACTTGAAAACCCAATTCCTCTCCCGATTCTATGAGGATGATATCGAGGTGATCATAGACACACTCCTTTCGATAGTCCAGAAAGGAAGAGAATCTGTACGGGATTACATAGAGAGATTTCACAACCTTTCTCTCATGTGCCTTGCAGGTATGCCTTTACCTATATTGCTTCAGACGTGTAGGCATAACTTTCTCGACAAAGTGAAAGTTCGCATGGGCGCCGTCAAAGCCCACACTTGGAAGGACCTTATTGAACAAGCCGAGATAGCTGAAAAATCAGCTAAAAAGTTTGAGACTCCAAAAGCAGGTAGGGAATCAACAACAAAAGCTATGACACGACTGAATCTTCTGATACATCAGCATTGGAAGTATATGGAGGAACTAGATCAAAGAAAAGTAACTCCAACAGGACTTCAGAGTATCAGAGATAATACTCCTTCAAAGATGAGCATGTGGTGACACTTTTCCACTTGCTCAAAAAAGGCAACAAGCTCAAGTTGCTAGAGGTTAGACACCCAGATGAAGTAGGACGAACGAATGATCCCAACTATTGTCTTTTCCATAGGATGGTTCATCATCCTACTTGCAGGTGCAATGTCCTTAAAGACGAATTCCAAGCACTGATCGAAGTAGGTGTTTTAACTCTGAAGTAAGACCATAAAAAAGGCCACTGCCTAACTCCTATCCTAAAAGGGAGTATGGAGGTAGTCAACTCTGCTTCCAAAAGCCATGGGTCTTATCCCAGCAACGGCTAAAGCAATGGGACTCAAGTCATTCTAAAGCTAAAGGTAAGTCTTGCAATGTCTCTCGCAGCAGATGACACCGCACCAGTAGCTCCTCTCAGCAAATCTGAAGAGAGACAACCGTCTCAACCGCTATTTGATAGCCGACAGGCACTAGGTCTGACAAATAACATGCTACAGTACAACCAGACATCGACGAGATACAACAGCCAACGATGTCGGAAAACGCGCATGGGGTTGGAATATGTCATTCCACCAATCAAATAAGGACAACATTTTGTAGCAGAGGCAGTCTATTCAAGTAGAGCTTATCGCCTAGCGAATCCAATCAATGACACGCTCCTAATGTCAACCAACGACAGGTGCTATCCATGATCACGTTAACACTATACCTCTGATCAAAGAAGTACTATACATGATCATGTTAACATTACACCTCTGATCATCAAGTCGGACTCATCTGACTCTTTCATCTCCTCAAGGAGTCTCTTTCCACAGGTGGAATCAATTTCAACCATCTCTGCATTCTTCTTTCGGCAAATCAATTCAGCTTCACGATGCTTTTGAATGAGCCGAATTCATCGAAGAAGGTTCGTGATGCATCTTTGCAGGGTGATTGGTAGTGAAAAGTGCATTTTTATCATAACATTTATCATCACATTTTCATATTTATTCAATAATTCTGCACATTTATTAATATTTTGTAATTTATTGTGTGCAGGCCTCGAAATAATAAAAAGAAAGAATTAAAGCCTAAAAAGAGCCCAAAAGCCCACATTCAAAGCCCAAGTGCAAAAGTGCAAATACCAAATGTCAAAAGTGCAAATACACAAGGGCTAAAGTTGCAAATATCAAAGAAGAGGGAAGGATAGACTTCTATCCAACCCTAAACACTTGCAGGATGAGGATAAAAGCCAAAGAGGAGAGTGCAAAGATAAGGAATTTCGTTTAAAAAGATATTGGGATATTTGAGATCTAGGTAACTTGATTCCTAAGTTATCTCGAAATCCCAAGATAAAGAGCCAGGATCAAGCTTCCAGAAGGAAACGACCAGATGGACGGACCAGAAGAAGCCACGCGCCAAAGCGCGTGGCCAGAAGCCACTGTTGAGCCGCGGAAAAAGCGGCTTCTGCCCAACTGCTTTCGTGTACGATCTTATCCGGGACTCTACTTTCTTCTTCACCTATAAATACCCCTGCAGTGCAATCGAGAACAGCGTCCAGCGAAATACAGAGCCAAAAAGCTAGGGTTTTAGGCTTTCTTCTAGTTTAGGTTTTCTTTTCTCTTTTGTAATTTTTATTTTTTCCTTTATGTAAACTGAGAGTGGAGGAAGCTTTCATGGAGGAAGGAGTTCCTACTTGTACTGAGGTGACATCGGTGTAAGTTTTTACTTTTCCTTCATTGTTAATAACATCTGCTCAAAGTCTATTTTTTTATTCTTGCTTCATCTCTTCTATTTCATGTTGTGTTCTTGTTTTCTCTGTTCTTGTTTACTTCTGTTATTTCTCTCTAATGTTTTGTGAACCGTGAGATCTGATTGCTTCGAGACTGCCTAGCCAAAGAAGAGCACTTGATGGCCTATGGAGATGAACAATCCTTCTTTAGATTGTCTTTTCTTTTCATAGTGTAGGTAGCGAAGGTGGACGATCCTATACGCCATACTTGCACGCCTTCCAAGACAGGGTAAGTCATCGCGAACAGATCAAAGGTAAGCAAGGTAGAAGAGGTTTGTACGTGTTATAGTTTCTTTCTTTTTATTTCTTTAGTTTAGATCTCACATTACCGTATTCTTAATTTCTTTTCTTCACTTCCATTGTAAATATCACTTCTTCTTCTCCATCTTCTTTCTTTCTAACTTAACATTAAAATAATAAAAATTTTAGAGATAACTTATTGACAAAGCTTCCATCGCTAGTCCCTCCCAGAGGATCACGAACCGCATAGCCACTGCTACCGCGGATTCGAATTGAGCACTTGCACACCTTTAATTCTCTGATCTAATATTTTATATTTTGTGTGTAGGAAAAAGTTCAATCAAAATTTTGGCGCCGTTGCCGGGGAGGGACGGTAAGTTTTTCTCTAAAATAAAAAAAATTATTAACTAATTCTTTTATTCTTTTCTGTTTGCAGGTTAGGAGAAAAAAAAACAGCAGCAGAAGTGGACATATAGCAACTCTGTGCCTCTGCCCTCGAAGGCAGAGCAGCAGAGCCTGTTACTTTGCCGCGCAAACGCGGCAATAAGTAGCTGATCAATTTTTCTGCAGGTTGCTGAAAATTGTAATATCTGCTTTCTGCTCTGTTAAAATTTGTTCTGTGATAACCCTGCTTACTGCTAATTAATTCAACAGTAAAATATTTGTTGTTAATGATAAAAATTGATTAGACGTTTGCATATTAGGCACGTGTCTTTTCAATTACTTTATTTCACTGTTGAAGAGTGCTGGAGCAAGGTACGTTCGCATTGCATGTAGAATAGGACTCATCTCTTGGTTGATTTTCATGCTTTGAGTGAATCTTATTTACATATCTTGTACACTTGCATAAAATATCTTAAGGGCATAACCCATTAACAAGATAAGGTGGGGATTTCATCACCCTTCCTTAGCCCAAAAATCATATCCAAGCACTCACTAACCCAAGCCTAACTTAAAATTAGTAGACGTTGGCCCTAGGGACATCTCGGACTCAATTAGGAGATTATCCTAAGGGGGAACAGTGCTGGAATTTGACTCTTGTCAAATCAGTGTCTAGGAAGGGGATTGAGGGCCGAAAGCCCGAAGATTGGTGGTTATTTAATTAAGGAACGTCTTTGACGGAAAACCTCCCACCACTCTTGCCCTGACCTGGCTGATTAACTTGTGGTCAAAGTCTGCACCCTACCTCCCGTGGACAGTCTAACCAGTTAGAAGTCGTCTAGGTCATAGGTCTACCCTAACTTAGGTTAGAATTTTTTCTTTTTGTTTGTTTATTTGTTTGTTTTTCTTTTTCTTTGTGTGTTGGTGTGATATGGCATATAATAATAATTTTTCCAATTTTAATCCATATTACACACCTAACTATTTTTCGGATATAACCAACCCGGCATATCACAACTTTGACCAACCTAGTGTGCCGGAATGGTCTTATCCGAATGAATATAACCCATACCCCCATCTTATGACCATAATTTTCATACTTTCAACTCTTCACAGAGTTCATGGGGTTTCGATTCCCGAGTCTAATTTTCAACTGACTTGTCCTCCGTCTCCACCTTGTCCACAATATTCCCAAGAGTCATACTCTGATCCACCCATTCAGAATAGAATACCATCTATCGGGGAAATGATAAGTATGCATGAATCCAAGCAATAATTACCATCAATCGCAGACATGATTATGCGTGAGTCCACCGACTCACAACTTCATCACGATTACACTTCATCCTTTCAAGTCCAATCACAACATGATGCACCTATCAACTATGAAAGGATGCTTGCGCCATGACTCAGGCTAGATTAGCCCGTGATCATGATATAGATATGATGGTTCAATCTTTACGTTCTCACCGTTCGGCCATTTCTGATATCGCTGACCACTCTCTTAGAGCCGACGAACCAAGTTGCTTTGGACAACAAGATTCTAATTCAGTGCCATCATGTGAACTTGCCGAAACTTCAAATTTTGATAACTTGGCAAGTTTTTCTTTCCTGAAATAGATCTTGAGCATGAATATGATCATGAACCCCAACTTGATGATTCAATTTTGCTTCCTGATTCAATAATGACTCCGGTGTCTACACCTGATTTCACTTTTTCCGAGTCAACATTGGATCCTGTTCCAATTCATCATGAAATTGAATCACCCATTTTTGATGATCATATTGAACTTGACCAATTTTGCAATTTTGAAAGTCCCATGGATAAATTGGCAAGTTCTCATTTTTATGAAATTGAACCCAATGAGATATTGACCTAGATTCTCAAATCTGTGATCAAGTTCAAATTCCCGAATCATTATTGACTCCTGTTTTGTTACCCGACTTAGGTAATCTTTTAGAGTCAGTCTTGATTCCCACACCTATCATTCCTGAACTTGAATCACCAATATTGAGTCACATTCCATTGTGGGAGGATTATTGTGGACTTGAGCTTCAACTTATTGATTTGGACCCACTTCCTGAACCTAGCCCGACTCCTGAACCATTACTTGATTTAAGTTTCTTTCCTGAGTCGGTATTTGTTCCCGTACTTCCCATGTCCAAGTCAAGCATTCCATCTTTTCACACTCCATTTTGGGACAAGGCGGTTGACACAATTGACTCTGAAATAATTATGAATTATGGAAATTTGATGGGGTGGAATTTTAAAAAATGTTAATACAGACATCATTTTAGTGGGTTATACAAAAAAGATTTTGGTGGGTTCCCCCAATTCCACAAAAAGTAGATTGGGCCGCATTTTGTGGACCAATTAGACCACCACCGGAACCACCACCTTAAGGTAACTTCTGCCTTCCCTTGTTCTTTTTCATGCATATATGCATTCATTCATACATTGAGGACAATGCATGAGATAAGTGTGGGGGTGGGCTTTACTAACATACTAACATAGGTAGAAACTAACAAAAATCTGCTAAAAAAATAAATCTGAAAAAAAAACTTATAAAAAGGACAATATTTTGACTTATCTTTTGAAAGAAATCTAAGTTAATCTTAAGAATTAGGAAAATCATGATTAGGATTTCTAAAAACTTAGTCAAAATAAATAAATTGTTTAAATTTTAGATATAGGAGGAGAAATTGAATAATTAATTAGTCTTGATTTTTACCTTAATGAAATTTGCATACCTAATGCATATTAGGATTCTAAGACGAAGACCTTTGTGCCTCATATATATAAAAAAAAAAAAGAAATCACTAATTAAGCTGGATACATGTGCCTCAAGAAGCATAAGTATTCATGCCTAAAGGTGAGTAAATAAAATAAAGTCCTTAGTTTTGGGCCTAGTTCACTCGAATTTGAGTCCGCGGGGTGTTTTCTCACCTGGTACCCTAAAGCCAACCGGTTTGGGAGTCATCGACTTTAAATTCGCTACATGGGTGGATTAGAAAGCCTAATAAAACTAAGAAATATGAGATATGTATTAACACATCTAAGAGTCAATTAGTTAGGTATGAGGGCCTCAAGAAGCCTTGATACTTACACAAAAGAAAATTAGATGAGTTATACATATTAAATAAAAAAATAAAAAAAATATTAACACATCTAATAGTCAATTAGTTAGGTATTAGGGCCTCAAGAAGCCTTGATGCTTACACGAAAGAAAATTAGATGAAGTTATAAAAATAATAAAGAGGCATGAGAGTCCAAGTCAAGGAATTCCTAGTAAAAATTCATAAGGATGCATATGATTTTTGGTAACGAAAAGACTATACACAAAATTCAATTTTGATCCTTACTTAAAAATGAAAACAATTTACTTTATAAAGACTAAGTCTAAGAATGAATAAAAATGATAATCCTAAAATCTTATAGATTACTTAGTCTTTGCAAAAATATTTCAAATATTTTCTTTTTATGGATTTTGTGGGTGCAATCCGCAGAAAACCCTCACGAGACAACACTCGTCCTCTAGGGTAACCTAGAGGTTTAACGGCTTGTTGCACATGCTAAGTGCAACCGTGATTCCTACGAAAGTGAGTTAGGTTAGATTAATTTTCTTTTCTTTTTCTTTCTCTTTGATTTTTTCTCGAGGACGAGTAAAAAGATAAGTGTGGGGGTGTGATTGGTAGTGAAAAGTGCATTTTTGTCATAACATTTACCATCACATTTTCATATTTATTCATATAATTCTGCACATTTATTAATATTTTGTAATTTATTGTGTGCAAGCCTCGAAATAATAAAAAGAAAGAATTAAAGCCTAAAAAGAGCCCAAAAGCCCACATTCAAAGCCCAAGTGCAAAAGTGCAAATACCAAATGTCAAAAGTGCAAATACACAAGGGCTAAAGTTGCAAATATCAAAGAAGAGGGAAGGATAGACCTCTATCCAACCCTAAACACTTGCAGGATGAGGATAAAAGCCAAAGAGGAGAGTGCAAAGATAAGGAATTTCGTTTAAAAAGATATTGGGATATTTGAGATCTAGGTAACTTGATTCCTAAGTTGTCTCGAAATCCCAAGATAAAGAGTCAGGATCAAGCTTCCAGAAGGAAACGACCAGATGGACGGACCAGAAGAAGCCACGCGCCAAAGCGCGTGCCAGAAGCCACTGTTGAGCCGCGGAAACGCGGCCCAAGCCGCGTTTCCGCGGCATTCCTGATGAGTCTGCCCAACTGCTTTCGTGTACGATCTTATCCGGGACTCTACTTCCTTCTGCACCTATAAATACCCCTGCAGTGCAACCGAGAACAGCGTCCAGCGAAATACAGGGCCAAAAAGCTAGGGTTTTAGGCTTTCTTCTAGTTTAGGTTTTCTTTTCTCTTTTGTAATTTTTATTTTTTCCTTTATGTAAACTGAGAGTGGAGAAGCTTTCATGGAGGAAGGAATTCCTACTTGTACTGAGGTGACATCGGTGTAAGTTTTTACTTTTCCTTCATTGTTAATAACATCTGCTCAGAGTCTATTTTTTTTATTCTTGCTTCATCTCTTCTATTTCATGTTGTGTTCTTGTTTTCTCTGTTCTTGTTTACTTCTGTTATTTCTCTTAATATTTTGTGAACCATGAGATCTGATTGCTTCGAGACTGCCTAGCCAAAGAAGAGCACTTGATGGCCTATGGAGATGAACAATCCTTCTTTAGATTGTCTTTTCTTTTCATAGTGTAGGTAGCGAAGGTGGACGATCCTATACGCCATACTTGCACACCTTCCAAGACAGGGTAAGTCATCGCGAACAGATCAAAGGTAAGCAAGGTAGAAGAGGTTTGTACGTGTTATAGTTTCTTTCTTTTTATTTCTTTAGTTTAGATCTCACATTACCGTATTCTTAATTTCTTTTCTTCACTTCCATTGTAAATATCACTTCTCCTCTCCATCTTCTTTCTTTCTAACTTAACATTAAAATAATAAAAATTTTAAAGATAACTTATTGACAAAGCTTCCGTCGCTAGTCCCTCCCAGAGGATCACGACCCGCATAGCCACTGCTACCGCGGATTCGAATTGAGCACTTGCACACCTTTAATTCTCAGATCTAATATTTTATATTTTGTGTGCAGGAAAAAGTTCAATCACAGAGCTTTCTAATGTTTCCACATTCATGTTCAGATTCGATAATCAGCTGTGACTAAAGTCTTGATTATGACAAACAAAAGTGAAACTCTACGAGAAATCTCGACTTACTCGATTTATTTCTTGTAAAGTTTGTACTCCATATCTAGACACAAAGATCAACTAAGAAGCAGAGTCTTGATAAAAAAAATGTGACGCTTCACGAGAAATGTGATCTACTCGATAAATTTCCCATGAAGTTTAGACTTAACTCTTTAATCTCCGGTGAGATTTTAAGAGGTCACCAGTGAAATACAGAAATATTCACTTCATGTGACACGATCTGAAGCCTTCGGTGATAAGGCTAGAGGAAAATATTAGCTTCTAAGCCCATATAAAATCCTCAACAACTCATCATACTGAGGGGAATAACATGACTAGCCCAACTCAAACGGTAGTTGGTAAGGCATACCAAATCTGTTGACAGTTGAGGGTTTGCTAAAAATCCTAAGGGACCTGATCCCATTTGACTGCTCTCCAAAATTATTTACCAATTCCCGTCCATAGAATGGTAGGACTTCATAAAATAATATTCATTTCCATTGCAAAATGAATCCCGAGTCAAAACCTATCATGTTAGCATTAAACCTCTAGTAGTGAGACTCTTAACATATTCCCCGGCGGATAAAATCAATATCTCCAACAAATCAAAACTCCACGTGTCATTCTCTTACTAGAATGACAGGTGCATTTAAATTGCCGTTATGTTCAATACCTCTGGCAGGCTGCTTTACAAATCTCATTCTAAATCCCCACAGAGTTCTCTGACATATAATCTTTCATGAGATTCATTTTTCTTAACTCCCCAGCGAGTCTCTAGTAGACTCTCTTCAAAGTCTGTTATTTCCCTTTCAGTCCCCAATGGACTTTCTTGGTTGTCACGTAAACAATACACCTCTGACAATTTTTTTCAAATAATATCCAAAGGAGATATCAATTTTCCCACAGAGTTGATCAAGTCTTATTTTCCCCGATGGGATTATTTCTTTTACCGTTATGTCCAGCTTGTCACCTCTGAACGGTAGAAATCCTGAGCTTGGTGGTTTCTCAATCAGTTATGTCCATATTACCTTTGAATCGACAGATAACCAAGTCTCATCTTCCAGTCGGTAGGGACTACTCCTTTTGAAATCACGTAGTAGAGGGGGGTGAATAGGTGACTAGCTAATCTAATGGTCAATTAATGTGGAATTAAAACTATTAATGGAAACTAAAGCTTCTTAAGCTAAACACTATGTATAACACAAGAGTGTAGCCGGATTCCCCGTGAAAGGCTCTGGACTAACTCTTCAAGATTCCTCTAGATAAGAGTTGAGGTGCCACTTTGACTCTCTTGGTTGAATACAAGTGTTAGCAAACAATCCCCAAGCATATAACAATTTAAGCACAAATATATATCAAGCATATAAAGATGAAAGCAAAATAAGCATGCAAGATATAAAGATAAGTAAGTGATAGAGAGCAATCGCAAACACGGGAGAATTATTTCGAGGTTCGAGCACACTTGCTCTACGTCCCCGCCTTCAACACTATGAAGGATTTTCACTAAAATCGATCACACCGGATCACTCGGTGCCGCAACACCTACAAGGAGTTCCCACAAGAATTCTTGGACTCTCTAGTCCCTCTCTTGTTCCCGCAAGAACTACACACCGCAAGCACACTAGCTTGCCAAGGCCGCACCTCTACAAAGAGCTCTCACTAGAACTCGAAACACCGTGAACACACAAGTCCGCCTCCTCAAAGTACAAGATGTAAATTTTGGTGATCACAACACTTTGATCACCTAAAACAACTCTCACAAGTAACTCTCCTATAGGATAGATATATCAATGGAAAGCTCAAGTATTTGTGAGAAAAACAAGGATGGAAGTTGTGGTGAAAAACTAAAGAAAATCACTTTTTAAATACTCTTGATAAACTCTCTTTTGAATGGAAGTATTTGCTCTCAAACTAGTGGAGAAAACTTTTGAAATAGATGCGAAAAACTAGGTTTAAAACTCTCCAAAAATCTTATATCAAACAGTCCAAGAAAGCCCCTTTATAGGCTAACCAAAAACTAGCCGTTGGGGCCAAATCAACAGCCTGAACGGCTGTCGGTCGACCGGCCAACGGTCAGATGTCTGACCTTTGAGCCAGCGGTCGATCGGCCCGGTCGACCGTGGCCTAAAAACAGAGAGCAGAACTCTCTGCCGGTCGACCGGGGCTTTCCAAAGAGCAGAAGCTCTTTGGCGGTCGACCGGGTCGGTCGACCGACCTTCCAGCCAAACTAGGCGTGCACGCTTGTGCACATCGGTTGACCGACTCGATCGACCGACTCCTGACTCGGTCGACCGGCCCGATTGACCGGCAGAAGCAGAACAGAACATTTTAGGGATTGAAAACTAGGTATTTTTCTTTCAATAAAATCCCATAAAATCTCTAAAAATCAACAAAAATAAGTTCAGTATAATACTTTGATATACAAACATGTTTGAGTAAAATCAAAACATGTTACAAACATTTTGAACTATTTTTGTAACTTAGAAATTTTGGCATAAAATAAAATCTGTATTTTTCCAAATAGATTTTTCCAAAACTTCTCAAATACAAAAACAAGATATTTTAAACACTTTTAAAGCATAGTGTGTATGTATATGATCCACTACACATAAATGATGAAATATCTATGTTTTTGACAATAAACACTAAAAATGGTTTTGGTTAAAGACATTTATACTTTGAATTCAAAAAACCAAACCGGTATTTTTCCAAAATGAAAACACTTTTATATTTTACCAAAATGAAAATTCTTTTATAAAAACTCATCTAAATCTTGAGGTGTGTGTGTATATGTACTTGAGCAATCCACTAACTATTCTATCCTTTACATTTTATCTAAAAATAAAATCTTAACAAAAATAAACTTAGACTCAAGTCTTCTCTTGAAGGGCTTCACTTGATGTCTTCTTCTCCTTCTTGACTTGGTCCAAACCTTGATTCAAAGAGCTAGACTCCTCTTGAGTACTTGATATGATCTTGATGCATAAGCTCTTGAATCAAACCGTGCTAGCTCCAAAACTTGACTTTAAATCCTTTGTTGAAGCACACCTACTAAGATCTTGATTACAAATCTGAGACTAATTAAACATAAGATCATTAGTACTATAACTACATGAGTGAATCATCATCAAAACTAGAGTGATGGGCCTTTGGGCCAACAATCTCCCCCTTTTTGATGATGACAAAACTCATGGAGTTATATATGCATGGATTAAAGTAAAGCTTCAAAGAAGCTCCCCCTTTACTCATGCATAACAATAAACAAATATATATTCAATTAAAGCTTGTAAACATAAACAAAACATGTATGCAAACATAAGGAAATACACATGCCAATCAAGCATAAAACTCATCAAATTCTTCTCTCCCTTTTTGCAAAACAAAACAAAGACAAAAATTCTTCTCCCCCTTTATGTATAAAGCAAGGAAAAAAGATGCATATATACAAAAATACTTCTCCCCCTTTTTGTCAATCATCAACAAAGGGGTTAAAGTAAACATAAAATAATGTTCTCCCCCTTTTTATCCGAAACAAAAATTAACAAATGGGTGAAATCAAATCAACCAATAAAGAGATATATGCGATATACATTCATGAAGAGGAAGACGCTAAGTTAACTTCCCTACATACATGCATTACATGAAGAAAGGATGACAAGTCCTAACTCACATAATGCATATTATGCAATGCATAAGAGGAGATGTGAAGCTCCCCTACACACGTGTATCGCATAAAGAAGAGTTGTCAAGCTCCTCAATATAAGATACACTCAACATGAATCCATATGTAGAAGAGATGTTAAGCTCCCCTTGCATATAGGAAATACATATCAAAACATTTTTAAACAAATTTTTATAATACTAAAACAAATTTAAGATATTATTTGTACATAAACAAAATTTTATGATACCAATTGTAAACAACACAAATTTTGAATTTTTCAACAAATCAAATTGAGATATCACAAGATTTTTATACCATATGAAATAGGAAATATGTGATACCAAATTGAAATTGAAACATTTTTACATTTTGATATCAATGAGAAAATATTTTATATTTTGATACCAATTTAAATTTACATTAAACTTTGATATCAATAGAAATACATGATAAATTTTGATACCAAGTAGGTAAAGCATATTGATACCAAATGAAATTTAAACCCAATTAGAAATTGAAATATATGGATGTCAATTGAAATATATGGATACCAATTGAAATAAATAGATACCAATTGAAGTAATTGAAATATATTGTAAATTATGATATCAATAAAAAATACCAATTGAAAATAATGCATAAGCTTATAAAAAGTACCAATTGAGAAATCAATTGAAATCAAGATTTAATCCAAGCTTAGCATAAACATACTTTGTACTTTAAATATGTAAATATCTTATAACTTAAGCACAAACAAATCATATATATGTATGAAAAGAGAATACCAATAGAAATTGATTTATATGAAATGAAGCATACATATATAGAAAATATGAGTATATACCAAAAAATCAATTGAGATACCAATCGAAAATATGATGTGAAACAAATGTATATAACTCATAATAAACCACCCTTTTTATGCACAAGATAAAAGATTTTCAATAAGGCATATAAGGCATGGTCGCCCACCGTCCGCCCTAAAGGGGTTGGTAGGGGTTTTTAAAAACTAGAGTTTGAAAATATTTTTATTGTGAAAACACTACCAAATGAAGAATAAATAACTAGTTAAATTAATTTTTGAAAAACTAGATAAAGATCCTTCAAAACATGAAATCAAATCATATGTTTATCATGAAACATACTAAATACATAAAGGTTGACACTAGAAATCTAAAAGGCTCAAAAATAATCATGAAACAAAGTTATGAATAAACAAATAAAGTGTGAGTGTATAAGAATCATGTAATTAGAATTTTCCATGAAGATAATCAATGAAGCTCAAAAACAAATATCACTTAATCAAACAAGTGAAAAACATGAAAACAAACTTCTAGGTATATGTATGTTTTTATCTAAAACTAATAATATGCATACATATCCCAAACATAAACAGAGTCCATAATATAAATTGCATGAAGGCAAGTGACTCAAGGGGCATACATGTATATTTATTAGTTTTGAACAAAAATAGCATATACATAGAGTAAAACATGTAAATAGGCAAAACAAGTGTAAATGAGGAAATCATCAAAACTAGCCTATACATGTGCATATAGTGAGTACAAATGAATAATGAAGTGCAAACGTATATGAATCAAATGTTGCTCACTACATGTACACGTATACACAAGTTTTGATAAAAACTACATCTCAACAAGTATTTACCACATGAAGCACAAAACATGATTATAAAAACAAAACATGCTAAAATCATATATGTATATATTAAAGCATGTAAACAAAAATGGAAATTTAGAGATAGTTAGCAACAAAAGAACTATACTCCAAATCTCCAAACACGGTGGTCGTCCCACCAAACCTCCTTGATAGCGGTACATTAAATGTATGTCCATCAAGTCCATGTGCATCCACCACCAAGGCACCAAATCTCTCACGTAATATGAGAGCCCGCACCTACATCAAATACAAAAGGTGGGGACTTTGGTACCCATTTTCTTTTGGGTCCATGAGGGTTAGCATTGTAAGGAACCCAAACATTCTTATTAGCAAAATTTAAAGAATTTATCTTATCATAATAAAATCTTGCTAAATGGCCTTTGCGGCCGCAATGTGTACACTTGTACACTCTACTATGCACATGTGAATGAGTATGATTATGGTGTGCAAAATGTACATAAGCATGTTGTGGGTGATGTGCATGAACATGGGGAACTTATTTCTTTTGAAACAAGGATTCCAATCTAGAATGGTTAAATGCACAATTACTCAAGGTTGAGCTTAAACAATCAATTCTATTTTTCAAAAATTTAACTTCATTTTTATCAATAGTTGTGGTATGAAAAGCATGATCAACAAACTTTTTCTTTTTAGAAACAATAACTTTTCTTTTTCAACAATTTTTCTTTTTAAAGAGTTGTTTTCATTCAAAGCAACTTCCTTTTGTTTTTTCACCAAACAATTTTATTTTTCAATGAAGTATTTCCTTCACAAAGATCATTTAATTTAGAAAGCAAGGAAATATTTTCATTTTTCAAAATTTCATTTTCTTTTGAAATGCATTCTAATTTATTTTGAAATGAATCTTTTTCTTTTAACAAGCAATCAAATTTATTTTTCATTTTCTTGTTGTAAGTGTATTGATTTGCAGAAATCAATAGAAACCCCCTCTTTCTTGTCCCGAGGACGTAGGCGACAAGGCCGAACCTTGTTAAATTTATGTTTCGTGTTCTTTCTCTGAGATTGGGTGTTTGTGCTGTTATTGGTATTGTTCTTCGTGCATTGGAGATCTAGAGCTTCCTCTTGTTGTTGTTGTTGGCGCGCAACAACAGACGTGTCTTTCAGCACAGCCGACGCACCTACTTGTTGAGCTCTAGGATATGGTTCTGAAGCCCTGATATCTAGTACTTATAGTTGTATTTCAGTGTGTATTTATAATATACTTCATATGTATTTCAGTGTGTATTTGAGATGTATCTTATTATGTAGTTGTGTGAAGAGATTAAGACAGTTTTCTAAACTGAATTTGTAGTTGGTTCAGTTAGAAAACTGATTTGCATGTGGAATGGGTTCAGTTAGAACTGAACTGTAGTTTTAAAAGCCTCTCTTACATTGATGTAAAGGGATGGATGAATGAAATTGAATTCTGGCTCTCTTCCTATACCTATGTCCCTCCCTTGTCTTCCCTCTTCTTCTCTCCTGTGCTCTGGTTCTTTTCTAGTTCTGCTTTCCCTCTCTTCTTCCAACAGTAAGTAGCAGCAGCAACTACAGTAGCATCAGCAACTACAGCAGCAGCAGCTGCAGCACAACAGTAGCAGCAACAACTACAGCAGCAGCAGTTGCAGCCGCACAGCAGCAGCAGCAGCCTGCAACAGCAGCAGTAACAACAACTACAGCAGCAGCAGTTGCAGCCGCACAACAGCAGCAGCAGCCTGCAACAACAGCAGCAGCAGCAGTTGCAGCACAATTACTCAAGGTTGAGCTTAAACAATCAATTCTATTTTTCAAAAATTTAACTTCATTTTTATCAATAGTTGTGGCATGAAAAGTATGATCAACAAACTTTTTCTTTTTAGAAACAATAACTTTTTCTTTTTCAACAATTTTTCTTTTTAAAGAGTTTTTTCATTCAAAGCAACTTTCTTTTGTTTTTCTACCAAAACAATTTTATTTTTCATTGAAGTATTTCTTCACAAAGATCATTTAATTTAGAAAGCAAGAAAAATATTTCATTTTTCAAAGTTTCATTTTCTTTTGAAATGCATTCTAATTTATTTTGAAATGAATCTTTTTCTTTTAACAAGCAATCAAATTATTTTTCATTTTCTTCTTGTCCTTTTAAGCATGTCATATTTTTCTAGAAGTTGTTGACAAAATGAAGCAAGTTCATTGTAAGACATATCAACATCCTGTTCGAACTCGGATTCGGCAGTTACCTCAAGGGGGTTATCCCCTTGGACCATATAGCATACATTAGAAGCTTCACTTCCAACATCCGAGTTGCTCCCGCATAATATTGTTCTTGTTCGCCAAGGGAGATAATGGTGTCCCAAACTACAAAAGCCGAGTCAAGATTAGCAACCCTACATAAGTAATCATTATTTAGGGTACTCTTCAAAGCATGGATGGCTTTTGAGTTAGCTTCAATATACTTGCTATTATTAACATATGAATCTTTAATAATATCAAGATAAACATGAATGCCTAGGCCTTTGAGGTACATAGACATCTTAACCTTCCAAGTTTGGATGTTAAGAATGTCAAAGGTGAGAGGTGACATGAAATCCATGTGTGTGTATAAATATTGTGATTAGTTATAAATGAGGATCTTTAACTCAAGGTTGTTAGACCCAAATCAAGAGCACTTGGCTCTGATACCAATTGAAATCACCTAGGGGGTGAATAGGTGACTAGATAATCTAATGGTCAATTAATGCGGAATTAAAACTATTAATGCAAACTAAAGCTTCTTAAGCTAAACACTAAGTATAACACAAGAGTGTAGCAGGATTCCACGTGAAGGGCTCTGGACTAACTCCTCAAAATTCCTCTAGATAAGAGTTGAGGTACCGCTTTGGCTCTCTTAGTTGAATACAAGTGTTAGCAAACAATCCCCAAGCATATAACAATTTAAGCACAAATATATATCAAGCATATAAAGATGAAATCAAAATAAGCATCCAAAATATAAAGACAAGTAAGAGATAGAGAGAGCAATCGCAAACACGGGAGAATTGTTTCGAGGTTCGAGCACACTTGCTCTACGTCCCCGCCTTCAACACTATGAAGGATTTTCACTAAAATCGATCCCACCGGATCACTTGGTGCCGCAACACCTATAAGGAGCTCCCACTAGAACTCTTGGACTCTCTAGTCCCTCTCTTGTTCTCGCAAGAACTACACACCGCAAGTACACTAGCTTGCCGAGGCCGCACCTCTACAAAGAGCTCTCACTAGAACTCGAAACACCGCGAACACACAAGTCCGCCTCCTCAAAGTACAAGATGTAAACTTTGGTGATCACAACACTTTGATCACCTAAAACAACTCTCACAACAACTCTCCCATAGGATAGATATATCAATGGAAAGCTCAAGTGTTTGTGAGAAAAATAAGGATGGAAGTTGTGTTGAAAAACTCAAGAAAATCACTTTTTAAATACTCTTGATAAACTCTCCTTTTGAATGGAAGTATTTGCTCTCAAACTAGTGGAAAAAACTTCTGAAATGGATGGGAAAAACTATGTTTAAAACTCTCCAAAAATCTTATATCAAACAGTCTAAGAAAGCCCCCTTTTATAGGCTAACCAAAAATTAGCCATTGGGGCCAAATCAACAGCCTGGACGGCTGTCAGTCGACAGCCCGGTCGACCGGCCAGCGGTCAGATTTCTGACCGTTGAGCCAGCGGTCGACCGTGGCCTGGAAACAGAGAGCAGAACTCTCTGCCGGTCGATCGCCCCATCGACCGGGGCTTTCTAGAGAGCAGAAGCTCTCTGGCGGTCGACCGGGTCGGTCGATCGACCCTCTAGCCAAACTAGGCGTGCACGTTGGTCGGTCGACTGACTCTTGACTCGGTCGACCGGCCCGGTCGACCGGCAGAAGCCAGAACAGAACATTTTAGGGATTGAAAACTAGGTATTTTTCCTTCAATAAAATCCCATAAAATCTCTAAAAATCTACAAAAATAAGTTCAGTATAATACTTTAATATACAAACATGTTTGAGTAAAATCAAAACATGTTACAAACATTTTGAACTATTTTTGTAACTTAAAAATTTTGGCATAAAACAAAATCTGCATTTTTCCAAATAGATCTTTTCAAAACTTCTCCAAATATAAAAACAAGATATTTTAAACACTTTTAAAGCATAGTGTGTATGGATATGATCCACTACACATAAATGATGAAATATCTATGTTTTTGACAATAAGCACTAAAAATGGTTTTGGTTAAAGACATGTATATTTTGAATTCCAAAAACCAAATCGGTATTTTTCCAAAATGAAAACACTTTTGTATTTTACCAAAATGAAAATTCTTTTATGAAAACTCATCTAAATCTTGAGTGTGTGTGTGTATATGTACTTGAGCAATCCACCAACTATTCTATCCTTTACATTTTATCTAAAAACAAAATCTTAACAAAAATAAAGTTAGACTCAAGTCTTCTCTTGAAAGGCTTCACTTGAAGTCTTCTTCTTCTTCTTGACTTGGTCCAAACCTTGATCCAAAGAGGTAGACTCCTCTTGAGTACTTGATGTGATCTTGATGCATAAGCTCTTGAATCAAACCGTGCTACCTCCAAAACTTGACTTTAAATCCTTTATTGAAGCTAAACACCTACTAAGATCTTGATCACAAATCTGAGACTAATTAAACACAAGATCATTAGTACTATAACTACATGAGTTAATCATCATCAAAACTAGAGTGATGGGCCAACACCTTTGCCATTATGTCCAGTTCGTCACATCTGAACGGTAGGACTCTAAGTCTAGCAACTTCCAATCGGTTATTTTCATATTACCTCTGAACCGACAGATGCCTAGATTTCTCCCTTGTATGGTACTCTAACTGTCATGTCCAGTCAACCACCTATAAACAGATGAGTCCATAACTTTGTTTTTCTTTCCTCTATCAAGGCCGGGAGTTCTTACTGTCATGTTAACATTAAACCTCTGAATAGCGAATTGCGAGCCTGGTGTCTTTTAGTTGGTCATGTCCATATTACTTCTGAACTGACGGATGCCCAGATTCAATTAACCCTTGCAGTCCTAGTGCGCTAGCTGCTAAGTTAATGCGACTTTCTCTAGCAGCGGATTTAGAGTTTAGTGTCTTAGTCTATCATATTCAGTTTATCACCTCTGAATAGATGGGTCCTTAAAATCGGATTCACCTCCATTTTGTCATCATGTCTAGATAATCACCTCTGAATGATAAAATTTCGAGCTTGGTGGCTTCTCAATCAGTCATCTCCAGTTCATCACCTCTGAACCGACAGATAACCAAGTCTCCCCTTTTTGTTTATTGTTATGTCCAGTTCGTCACCTCTGAACAGTAAACACTCCGAGTTTGATAATTTCTAATTGGTCAGGTCGTGACACGATATGAATTTAATTTGCACAGAATTAATCACCTTCCCATTTGTTGCTTAAATGATGAAGAAACATTAGGACATAATAGTCCTTCAATTGCTTTATTAGGCAGAATTTTCATATGCAAATCCAGTTGCTTGATGTGAACTGTACTGATTGAAAGTTAAAACCACTATTTCCCCTCTCATCTATCTGATTAGCATTACGATCCTTAGGCATCAATTTGAAAAGAGAAAAAGATGCAATATAACTTCTAAGTTGCTTGGTGAATGTCCAACTATGCCTTGTTTTACCCAGATTTCTAGGCCAAGAATACATGAACTGTTCATGAATGTTAATGTCTCAAAATCCCTAAATGCTACAGAGATTGTGTGATGTGTTCATGTGAAACTGTGAACGTTACTGTAGTGTATGGATGGCATCTGCTCACAAGATTATTTTGTTAAAGTTTGAATTTTGTGAAAAATTAAAGGACCTGGTTCTATATAGATGCAACATGGTCACTGTTAGACAGAAGTCCATAGATATGTTCATTTTCTGTAAAAAATTGTATTTTCTCGCCATGGATGTATTCCATATTTGTTTGCTAACAGCCTTCTACCTTTTCTTTTTCTTTCTTCTTTTATCTTTTATCTTTTCTTTTTTATTTATTTATTTTGGCCTTCTAGTTATTATAGAAAGCCTATGTTGCCATAATTTCTTTTGTTACAACAGTTGAGCGCGGTTACAGTGTATTTCCATAACATTGGAACTGATTTCAATTAATCCATAACATTGTTAGGAATGTTACTTACACCATCAGCCATGCCTTCCTCTTTTGATGCTACATGCAATATTGCTCATTTATAAGGAGAATAGGTGTAGGAAGATGAGAGGAAGTCGAGGAAGTCGACGATGATCTAGAGATTCAGCAACAGCAGCAGCAGGGAAGAAGCATCAGCATCACGGTCGACCGGCCCGGTCGACCGTTGGGAAGCAACAACAGCAGCAGTAGCACGGTCGATCGGCCCGGTCGACCGTTGTGCACCAACGTACACAAGGTTGTAGCGGTCGACCGGGCATGAGCCTATAGAAAATTTTTATATGAGAAAATGAGAAAATTTATATTCCTAGAAAATTTTCTATTAGACATGTTCAAACATGAGCACATGGACAAATCCATTCTCATCCCTACACAGAGAAATATTGATGCAGTTTCTTCTAAGTTTTCATGATTTCTTCTCACTTGGCTACGGTTTAATGATGATAATGATAATAAGGTAGTGTCTGCAATGTTACCATCTATTTGATCCCAACAGAGTAGCTAACTGTATACCAACATGAAGCTTTATTTAATTAGAATACTCACAAGTTCCTGTTGTTGTTCAGGGTGCAGAATTTGCTGCCATAGTCAATTCAGTGATTTCAAAGAAGGCTGCTGTTTAATGTGATTCTTCAGGTTGGATGCAGCTGGGAAGCTTAACAGTGTTATTTTGTGTTAAAAGTGAACTGTAGTAGCGAGATCTTTGCTGCTATCCATTTTTGAGATTTTGTTAAACAATTAAGTTCTTCGTACCCTTTTCTACTCGCTACATTTTTTCTTTTTCCATTTTTTTTGGAGATAATTGGCCAATAATAACTTGCAAGGACAATCATAATCAATGGGCAGACCCAAATTGAATAAAAATTGTAATAATGCTGTTGTTATGTCTTGTGGTGGAGGTTTTCCAACTCGATTGATCGAACGCCTAATGTCGCAGCACGTGGATTAGGGATCTCTCCTTTATTAGGTGACGATCAAGATTTCAACACAGAAAGTAAGCAAAGTCGGGAAAATTCTTTTTTACGTGGATACTCAATTTGGGAAAACCTCGGGGAGGACGGAAAGAATTTACTATTTTCAGAAAGTTACAATGAATTCTGTAAAGTTGTACTATGATTACAAGAGTTCGATCTCTCTTCTTGATGGAGATCCCAGTGTATAAATACCTTGAGCGTTATAATTGATTGGTGCGTTTATCTCATATCTATATAACTGTATGCTTCGCACGTTGTGATTTCTTCATGACTGTCTAAATCACGCCTTGATTGTTGGGATTGATATGCAATGATTCTCGCTACTATCTGTAACCATCCGCGCAGGAGTAGGGGCGTAACAACATTTAAAACATGAAGATGATCTGGCAGCATACATGACTCTGAGAACCGGGGGATCTCGTCGTTGAGCTGTGTCCAGTGCGGAGGCGGTTGTCTTTGCGGAGGGCTTCCATGTCTGTAGCTAGTGGCTATCTTTGCAGAGGGCTTCTATGCCGGTGGCTATCTTTGCGGAGGGCTTCCGTGCTGGTGGTTGTCTTCGTGGAGGGCCTTCATGTCAGAGGGGGGCCTCCGACTAGCAGAACGCTTTCGTTCAAGTTCAACATTTGGGTGAATGATTTGGGCTAAAGTGGACCCGGGAAGGTACTCGGGCTCTCTTCTTGGGCCCGCGGCGAGCCTACTGGTATGCCAATTTGTTGCATACTTGGGACGCTCCTGATGAGGTGGACACGTGTCGCGATCCTGATAAGAATCAAATCTGACCACTACATGTCTATAATACCACCAAGAAATGAAGAATTCATGCCTTTGATTGCCATATTCTGCAACATAGTAACATTGGATTGTTAGAAGGGCAATTTTTTCAAAAAAAAATACAATAAATAATTCGGAAAAAAAGATCTCCCCAAAAATATTTTCAAAAACCGACCTCTCATACATTACGTTGACAGGGGATCCTTCCGCCCCGCTAGCGTGGCATCGCTCTTTGGTGGGAGGTCGGTTTTCTTCCTTCGGGAGTGATAACCCTAGACGAACTATTTATTTATTTACTTTTTTTTTGCTTATTTTCTTCCTCCAAGGTTGCCAACCTCGGATAAAGAACTTGGTTAAAAAAACGAGGGGGAGGGGAT
Source organism: Agave tequilana (assembly GCA_038442645.1). Taxonomy (NCBI): domain Eukaryota; kingdom Viridiplantae; phylum Streptophyta; class Magnoliopsida; order Asparagales; family Asparagaceae; genus Agave; species Agave tequilana. The sequence goes on along the minus strand of JAVJIF010015422.1, from coordinate 81,493 downwards.
GACGAGGCTGGTTCCGAGGGGCTGACGACAACGATGGGAGGGGAGGGGACGATGAGGTCGATCCAGAGTGCCGGCGATGTAGTAGAGGTAAGCTAGCAACGAGGGGAGGGGAGGGGACGACGAGATTGAGGGGAGGCCGACGACGACAAGAGAAGGGGACGATCGACGTCGAAGTTGAGGGAGGCCGATGACGATGAGGGGAGGCCAATCCAGAGGGGAGGCCAACGACGATGGGAGGCTGACGACATGAAGGGAAGGGAGGGGACATCCGACGATGAGGTTAAGTGAAGGCCGGCGATGAGAGGAGGGGACGACCGAAGACGAGGTTGAGGGGAGGCCGACGACGATAAGGTAGGCCGATCCAGAGGGGAGGTTGACGACGAGGCCAACAACAACAAGGGGAGGAGAGGGGACAACTGACAACGAGATTGAGGGGAATTTGAGGGGGAGAGAGAGGAGGAGGAAAATGAGGTGAGGGGGAGAGATGAGAGAGCCTTGGAGGAGGAGGAGGAGGCGGCGGCAGCGATGAAGGAGTCAGGGAGGGGAGGGCTTGGAGGGCCAATATTTTTTTTAAAGTTTTCTTTGTCCAGGGTTGGCGATCCTTGACAAAGAAAAATAATTGCAAAAAAAAAAAAAATTTATCTCTTTGCCCTGGGTTGGCAAACCCGAACAAAGAAAAAAAAACTAAAAAAAAAAATTTAAATTTCTTTGTCCGGGGTTGCCAACTCCGGACAAAGAATACAGCTGCCAATCTGACGTGTCAGATGTCGGTTTTTAAAAGATATTTTTGAAGGAGGTTGGTTTTTCAAATTATTTTTCAAAATTATATTATTTTTCCCTTGAAAAATTGCCCCTGTTACAACATACATCGTCATAGTTTGAAAAAAAAAAATAATAATAATACCAAGTTAATTTACGATTCCCGAATTAACTTGAGAATAGAAGTACCAATTTCTAAGTCTCGATCAAGACAAAGCATCTTGTGCTGCACATCATTAGCAGATCTTTGAAGGTGGACTTTTTCAAATCTTGAATCACTTTAGGTTATGATGCATTTGTCACATTGGACCGCAGTGTGTCACGGGCGGATTCTTTTGACTTCGAACCACTCGAATCCGTGCGGCACTTAACTCGCTCTTTCTCCTTAGAAGCGAAGCTAAGTCAGCCTAACCCTCACACTCACTCACTCAAGAGAGAGAGCAATTGGAGAAGAAGTGGAAGCTTGTATTGTTTACTCTTTCTTTCCTTGATGATTACAAATGAACACTATTAGCCTCAATTTATAAGTAAGGGCTTGTACAAGAATTCTCTAAAATTGGAAGCTTCTAGAATGTCTAAAAGATCCCCTATATTCATCCTTAAATATCTTATTCTAGAATCCTCTAAGAATTTTCTATGGAATATCCTTCTAGAGAGTATCCTTCTAGGAATGTTCCATGGAATATCCCTCTAGAGAGTATCCTCTAGGAATCTTCCATGAAATATCCCTCTAGGAGAATCTTCTAGAGAATATATCTCTTTACATGATATATCTTAGCCCACTCTACCACATGGGATAAGCTCAAATGAGCCCAAGATGAGCCCAAGCGTACCAAGATGGAGCGGTTCGTGACAAGTGCAGCGTGGATGGTTCATGGCCAGAAGTGAAGCAGAGCAAAGAGACAGCAAAATCTGAAGTAGGACAGACAGTGTGATGCAACTGGTCCCAAGGCTTGTATGACCACAAAGTATCTTGTTTCTTCACCTGGAGATGAGTTGTATGAATAGACGAATCCAAAACTGAAGCTCCCAGTTTCTCCCTCACACTTCTGCTCTTTCACATGCTGAGGTTTGATGGTGAGAGTGCACAGACACGACGCGAAACTGAACAGAAGATTGAACAGAGTTTTTATTTGCCAGGAAAAGTTGAGCAAAAACTATCTTGTGCTGCTTGTTCTGCAGCTGGACATCACATTCTCAGAAAAATCTGCATCCAGGAAATGGTAAACCCAGCACAGCTCCCAAAGAGAGGGCAACACAAATACACATGTTTCCTTTCTTCTTTTATCATATATCTTGTAGTAATAAGTCCTACAAATCAGTATGCAACAATTGTTGGTATACATGGTGAAATCATTTCAAGTTTCCATATGTATTGCCTTCACTGGAAGTTTATTTAGTAGGCCGAATCTGTTCCCCGAGTTCTCTGCTGCTTGTGCCTCTTCTGATTGAAGCACTGCTCCGTTATCGCCATTCCCTGAGCACTGACAAAGTAAGGGCTTGGGCATTGGTGACCTACATCGAGGTCCCAGCTGCTGCTCACAAAGCCGCTCTCTTCTTTGCGCAGGCAGCAGAAGGGAGGAGTCACACTGTGCTCCATCAAGCAGTAGAAAGAATTGACCACCAGCAAATAGTGCAAAATTATTATCTGACACTATCTGCATTGCAGACCATCTGCAGCTGAGACGAGCTCTGCGGGTTGAGCCCGCCACCATTGTGCTGCTGCTTCTGCTTTGATCTGGAGGATAATGACGGTGATGAAGACGTAGGCACAGGTAGAATGAAGGACTGGTGGAGACTATGGGGGCTATACTCTGCTGGAAGAGGAAATATAGAGGGAGGCCGAGTGAGAAGAGAAGACGATGAAGATGAATCGTGCTGCAGCCCATTCTGCTGCCACTTCTGTGGGAAACCCAATGGTGACCTGTAATGGGCCTGCCACATTAGCTGCTGCAGCTGCTGCTGCTGCGGCTGCTTTGTCGATGCAACCCCGGCTGATTGGCCCATATGTGACCCATACAACTGGCTGTTGGCTATGTGGGTTGGTTGCTGCAGTTGTACCTACATTTACCAAAAAACCAGCATTTTAAACGTTTGTTTGTGCTTTCAATTAGCAGGAAAACATAATATACATGTGAGATGCAAGCAGGACCAAGTACCATTGGGCTAAACAGGAATTAAAATAGCCTTCAAATGACAGGTACAGGCTCAGGGATCTTTTGTCCGGACTCCGGTGATGGGGTTTGGATCCAGAAAGGGATTCACAATTTTTTTAAGCAGATAAATACATCCATAAAATAACTGATATAAAATATTTCAACAAGCAGAACAGCAAGCATGAGAAAAAACAGTTGCAATAATAAAAACCTAACAACGAGTAACATCAGCAAATGATCCAAACAAGTACTTCTGAGAAGTAGCAATAACATAACAGTCAGCAATTTAACTATAAATTCTGGTTTCTGAGAAATCTTATGCATATATTAATTATTATGTAAACTAAAAAAAATGGGAGAAAAAAGTGAAAGATCTAACTTCCTAAGCTTAAAAGTCAATCAAGCAATGGAAGCCAGGAAAAGAGATCACACCTGCTGAGTAGCTCCAGCTGCAAACTGCTCCAGATACTGAGAAGTATAAGCACCTTGAGGAAATGTGAAGGGCATAACAGCTTGGTTGGGAGGGTAAGAAACATGAAGCTGCCCAGAAGACTTCATTCCATTCCAGGAAATCTTTGTATCACCAGCAGCGGACAAAGATAGAAGATCACAACCCTGTAAAGAACGCTCCTGCTCTTGTTAGAACAAGCACCAAGAAGGAGACGCAATCAATAAACCGGTAGGACAGTAATCACCTGCTTTTGCGGAGCGTAAGCCCCAGAAAAGGCGGCTGCCTGCTGAGCTTGAAGAAGCCTCCCATCTTGTAGCATTCGATTTCTAGCTTCCAGCATACTCCTCTCTACTAGAGAGGCACCGGACAGAGGAGCAATCACACCATTCCTCAACCTAACAGTCTCACCAGATGTTGGCAAGCTACAACTTGTTCCCTCCTTGGCCTTTGATTGGTTAGCTTGTGGCAAGGATGGCTTCTTTTTTTCTGCTTTCTGAATATCTCGGATGAGATGGCTTAAGTGAACATGAGTAATACACCTACTCCATGGCCGCTTCTTATCAGCTGGCGCTAGGGAAAGCTGCCGAAAGAATCAGAACGACTGAAAAAAGTAAACTCTACTAGAAATAAGGAAGAAACATGCCAATGGAGAATGCTGTCCAATGCAGCAAAAACCAATCCACCAATATGGAACAGATTGATGCTTAAGATGTGCTACTACTTGGGAAAAAAGGGTACAACAAAATAAATTTGATCAAATTTCAGGAGCAAATATTTAAGATGAGAAGATAAAAAGGTTTATACAAAAGAGACAACAAGCATAGAATAGAAAAAATAGCATTAGACGACAGCACACGTCGGGTCTATGTTGGTCCACCTGAAACAATTAGGCATTGTCAAGAAACCGACTCAAATGGGACAGAGAATTAGACCCTTGTATTTCTCACAGGCCCACCACAGACTGCGACCTGTCAACTAATAGCAAGAACTTCCCTAACTGTTTCTATAGAGGGAGAATGGATTGTGACTGCAACTCCTTTTCTCCCTTTTCTGGAAAATAACTGCAAAAAATACCAAGTCCCGCTACATGTATGTCGTGCATGAGAAAACAACAATAAAACAATATTGAAAATAACTAGCATCATGTTAAAGCAGTCTCTAAAATGACTACAAACAAAGACACCTCTACAAGATTCAAAATAAGTCTAGAAGAGAGAGGTAGAAAAGAAGGGCTGGACCACATATGATAAAGCATCAACAACTTTCATTTCTCTACAAGCTTAATTTTAACTATAGAACAAAAACATCATAAGCAACAAATGAGAGGTAAAATCCAGGCGATGCAGCAAAATAAAAGCTTTACTATTTCCCGCGTAACTCCTCTGAGAAAAAGTAGGAATGAGAAAACTATCTCCTAAAGAGCAACATTTACCTTCTCAGTGGGAAGACCACTCCTGCTACCAGGTTGCCCCGAGACAGTAATAGAATTGGGGTATGCCGCAGCTTTGCTCGAAGAAGGCCTGAGTAAGTAAACTAAAGTTAGTTGGCATTTGGAAAGAAAAAATCACAAAACAAAGTGCCATAAGAAATTGTATACAGCGGCCCAATATCACAGCAAAGAAGGTAGTGTGGAATTACACTGTCAACTTCTCATGACCTCTGCTATGTAATCCAGCCGGCAGATCAGGAGCTGGTTCCAATAAAGAATTGAAATCATGGAATAGTCAGAGAACAGATAAAAATAATCTGTACAAATAATTAACTTCATGTTGCTTGAAAAATCCATAAGTAACTTTATTTTGTTTAAAACAAAAAAAATCCCAACATCTGAACAGCTACCTTTCCGACTAATGTCATGCGAAACACATTCAGGTTTCTGTTTTAAACACTGCAAATCATGCTCCATTGAATCAGGTCCTAGCTGGAATAAGCATATGGAAAATAAATTTAGATAATCACAGAATTCCAATAAAAAAAGTTAATATGAATTCAACAGTATTGAGACATTACTGGCCAAAATCCAGGCTCTTGTTTCGGAACTAAAAGGGCATCTAATTGCATCGGGTGCAACATTCTGCAGTTGAAGAAAATCCAGAAAAAGAAACATGAGCAACTCTAAGAAGTATGAGGCCGCCAGAACCACAACCAAACAAAACCTCAATTAGCATGGATTACCCACCCATTTCCAGGGAAATACTGAAGGGAACCTCCCAGAGGATTGGATATGTTCATAGCATCCTTTAAATGTCTAACACCCCTACTGGTTCCATATTAGATGAAAGCTTCCTGAGGGAGTCTGGCTCTGGTTGTGAAGGCACATTTGCCTCTGCATTCAAGTTCTGACTAACAGAGGCGGCAGTTGGTTGCTCCTGTGCAGAAGGATCAGCCTTCGTGGTTTCAGGAGAATTTTTTACACAAGGGAAGGGATTCGTGACTTTGGTACTATTGCATGGAACCAAAAACTTTGTACCCTCTTCTTTTGGAGCTGTTAGATTATGATGATTCATTCAGTATAGCTACTCCAAAAATTTATTCAAGTAACGCATTTCAATCACCAAGAAAAGACAATGAGAAAAACACGGAGGCCAAACCTTCTGAAGGAAAAGCCGAGGGTGCCTTTTTCTCGGTATTCTCTTCTAGCATTCTCCCATCTTCTTTTGTCTTAACTGGCTTGCTAATTGTGATGAGACTGGCCATAGAAGTCAAAGCCTCGGCAACTTCTTTCTCATCCTTTGTGACTTCATCTAGCTAGTTGGAACAAAAAAACAGCTAAACTCTCAAAACAAGCAATCCAGAAATAGAATCGAAGACAAGCTTAGCCAATGAGCTAATATATGAACCAACCATCTCTTGTTTGGATCTTTCTGCACTAGGGCTGTTGAACAATGGGTTCCATTGGAAGCATGCTGTTGTCTCCTCTTTGCATCCGAGGATGGTGGAGATGCTGATTGGTTGATGCGTTTAATGGCTGAAGTACAAAAAAATAAGTTAAAACAACTACTGACTTCATGAGTATATACTACTTACAACAAAACAATATAATAAATAGCTACAACATCAAGCTTGATATATGAGATGAATAAATAATGAAGTTTGCAAGACTTGTGACTGTAAATTGAATAGTAATCAACTCATCCGTATCAGCAAAACCTAAATACGACTACCACATTTGTAGTAGCCAAAAAAAAAAAACTAGAATAGTGGGACAGAACCACAGAAGAGAAGTAACAAGTTCGGATTCATACAACCATCTACTGTGAGAAGGGCCAAATTAAATTAACATATCCAAAGAACAAAATTTTATACCAATGAAAAAGGCGACATCTGGAATCCAACATACCGGATCGTAATCTCCTTGGCACCAAAGCAGGATCCACAGGAGCACAAAGGTCTGATGCCTTATATTTTTTTTTGTTTAAGAAGAGAACACGGAATCAGGAATAAGGAAGCTAAAGAGCTGATTAAGAAGGACACAAGCATTTCCATACACGGGGAGAAGAAAACCAACCTTTCTTTCTTGGAGCATATTTCTCTTCCTACTGCTAATACCATTGGCATTCAGTGGCGAACGTAAAAAATAACCCTCCTCACCCTCGAACCCACCGGCACCACCACCATTGTATTTGGAATCCATCCTATCCTCACTGGAGCTCCACTTCAACCCCTTAGCTCCCTCTCTTTTACAACTCTCCATCGCATATCCATCTCCTCTGCCATTTCTGCCATTATTGAAACCTGTAAAGCATTCGATTTTTAATCATAAATCCGTAATGAACAACTCAAAAGATAAACAATTTATTCTAAAACTCGTTTGGATGCAAATAAGTAAACTGTACAACAAAATTGAAGCCTAAAAAGTATACAAGGGAAAGGAGGAGGAGGACACTACCAAAATGCAAGACACAGAATCCATTAAAGGTTTCTCCTTTTTCTCAACTAAAGAGAAACAAAAGCATCTACTCGTCTTGGATGTAAATTAGGATGCAGGAAAGGGGCATTTGGGGGATATGGAGTAACTAATTCATGGTGATAATTTAAGCTGGTAGCCAAGGATAGAGAGCTTGCTGTTAAAAGGGGGCAAAGAGTGGGGAAGACACTATTATTTGAACCCCCAAAAAAAAAAAAATTCAAAAGTCTGATATTAATCAACTCAAATGAATAGGCTTAAAATAAGAAATAATCAAAATGCAACTAAGAATCTCTCATTTAACTACCAAAACAAGAGAAGGAGACCACAATTTGCTCATCTGGCTGTAAATTAGTAGGCTGAAAAGGGGCATTTTGGGGAATACAAGGTATGGGTTGTGGTTAACATAAGTTAGGATCTAAGATAGAAGAAGAATATAAAAAGAGAAGATACACTCTCATCAGAACCTCAAACAAAAAAAAGGATGGCAAAATAAATCATTTAGTAATCAGCTGAGATTATTTCTTTTTTAAAAAAAAAGGGGGAGAAGAATCAAGATATTCTATTATCCTAACCTCAAATTAAGAAAAACAAAACACACTCAGTTTGATATTAATCAAATCAAAAGAAAGAACACGCAAAGCCACCCCAGATGGAAACAAAAAATCCATCATAGATCCATCAACAGGCTGGAAATTAGGATGCATGATAAGGGCATTCCGGGAAATAAATATATAGAGTAGTTATTTGGTTCAAAAAATTGGGCACTTGAAGGAAGAAGGTGAGGAGAGAAAAGCCCCTTGCTGAAAGTAAATTTAAAAAAAAAAATTATCTAATATTAGAAAAAGGAAACAAATCAAAAAAAACTGACCCATACGAGATAAACTCCAAAGCTGAGGATAGAAACAAAAACCCATTAAAGATCCAATCCTCATTATGCCAAAAATCAAAACAAACGCTACAGTCATAGCGGGGGCATTTAGGGAAACAGAGAAAAATTAGTACCTGAAGGTGAAGGAGAGGAGGAAGAAGATGAAGGGAAGAACCGAGCGCCGTTTCTCTGCAAATCTGAGCCTCTGCTCTCTTTCTCTTTGTCCGTATCCAATCCAACATCGATCGCCCAATCCAATAATTTCTCTAAAAACCCAAATCAAAGAATAAAAAACCCAAGTGAATAGATTAAAGGGAGGATTTTTCGAAAGCAATACAATATCTGCTATTCTTCTCCAAAGCTCTGATCTTTTCTCTATAAAAAAAAGACTTACAGAGACACACCACACACAGAGAGAGGGAAAGACACAGGAGAGGAAGGGAAAGACACGGGACAAAGGCGGAATGCTCGGGTTGAGGGGGTAGTTTTGAGAGAATCGCATGAAGTGGAGGGGCTTTTGTTTCCTTCTTACTTTTTGCTAAATTTAGCTTTTTATATTTATTTATATAAAAAAGATTTTATTTAAGAAGAAAAAATTTATTTATACCTTAAATATTTATCAAAACTGACCGTAAAGAAAATTTTTTTTTTTTGCCACCCAGCAAACCTGAAAAATAGATAGTTAAAACTCAACACCTGAAAACTGAAAAAAATCGACAAAATAACTAAAAAAAATTTCAAAACGGCTGCCTTGAGTTCAAACAACTCCAAATCCCAAACCAATAAAAAAACCCACAAAATATAACGAATGAAGGGCCTGTTTGTTTCGTCGCAAGTCGTAAGTCGTAAAATGAGAATGGAAAAAGTGAACTGTGGCAGAGAAAATATATTGTGTTTTACAGTGTTTGGTTGGTGAAGTGAAATTGTAAATGGAAAAGTATATTGTGTTTTACGGTGTTTGATTGGTAAAGTGAAAGTGTGAATAAGAAAGTATATGTGTTTTACGGTGTTTGGTTGATAACTTAAAAGTGTAAGTAAAAAAGTTGGCCACAAAATTAACTGTAACAGTGATTTAAATATTATAAATACTATTAAATTAAATATACTATTGAAAATTAAATTGTACTAATAAATTTGAGATAAAATATTAATATTTTAATTATAACAATAATAATAATAAAATATTAGTAAAATTAGTAAAATATTACTAAAATATAACTAAATAAATAATTATAAAATTTTAAGAAAAATATAAAGATCATTAATAAAATTTTAAGGATACTAATAAAACATAAATATTAAAAAAAATCATAAGAAAAATAATAAAATATAGTTATAATATTATAATATTATAAAATACTTAAGATTATTATAATATTAAATTTTATTATAATAATATTGTAATATTATAAAAATATAAAATAAACAAAGTAAAATATAATTATAAATTTAATAATAAAATATTATTACAATATTAACATAATAAAATTTTAATATAATTTTAAAGTATATTATAATATTAATAAAGTAATTATTTATATTAAGAAATAAATAAATTAAATATATAATAATTTTATATTAAAGCATATTATCGTTATATTAATAAAATATTAAATCTAAATAAAATATTAAGAAAATTGGTGTAAATATTAATAAAATAATAAAGTATTAAATAACAATATTAAATAAAAATATTAAATTAAAATAATTAAATATTAAATATTAAAACAATATTAAAAATAATAAAAAACTAAAAATACAAATATAAAATAATTAGATAAGAAATTAAATACTATTAAAAATATTAAAAATATTTAATATTTAATAATATTAAATTATATATTGATTATCAAGTAACTGCTTTGGGACCGCAAGTGTACTACAAGTAGAATTTACATGACCACAAAATTAACTATAGCAATTGTAAGTGAAAAAATGTGAGTGTAAAAGTGAGATTTACATGACCACAAATTTAACTGTAGCAACTGCAAATGGGAAATGAGAGTTGTATTTTGCAAGTTGTTTTGCAGCGAAACAAACAGCGGAAAATGGAAAGAAGTTTTACGACTTACGATTTTGCGGCCTTTTGCTGGGAAACAAACAGACCCGAAGAGAAAGAAACACATCTCGATCCACCAAAAGACAAACCAAAAAACCATCAAAATCCCCAATAAAATAAATCAACAAAAGAAATCAATAAAAATCACCTCAAATCCCAGAACCCAAAACACCTATCACCATCTTCGAATCCGCTTCCGAATCCAATCAACAAACGAAAACACTCATCTTTCTTCTGCCCTAAGAAACCAAAACCATTATCTTTTTCATTAAAAAAACTCAACAAATAACAGCTACAAGCCCACTTCGTTGAATCCAAACAGTCCCTGAGAATTTCTATTTAGAGTTTGTGTAGGAGTAGGAGTTTAAAATTTTTGTATTTTATAAATAGAATATGGGAGAACTCGCTTTTGTGGAAGAAAGTTTTATGAGAAATTAATAGTACTAAGAAAATTAATTTTGTATTCTATTTTTTAAGTGTAGAAAATCAAGCACTACAATAGATGTTCATAACAAAAGTAGAAAAAAAGTTACAAAAGTAGAGAGGATTTTCAAAAAAGTCATGAAGATTGGCCAAAAAAAAAAGGACATCTTATCTTGAAGACGCCCACAACATTAAGAAAAAAAAATAAAAATATCAAAGATTAACACCATAATTATCATCAAGAAAATGTTCAAAACAGAGTACAAAACTAAAAGTAAGAAAAGGCAAGACTCATTTTATTTGTTGCAAAAAAAGATATAAAGGTGAAAAGTTTTGGGAAAATTCTAAGAAAGAAATTCTACGAGAAGTTAAAAGGGAAATTATGAACGAAGAAGACAAGATTATTCAGAATGTATGTTCTTATTTTGATAGTTTGAAAGCTAGTAAGAGTTAAGTGGAAAAGAAAATCAAAAAGAGCAGATAATGTATTACAACTACGACAATTATGAAGCTGTTTTATCAAAATTTGCATGTGATTTGACACTTCTATAACCAGCAAGTGAAGAATAAGGAGATCGTATTACAGTACATCAAAGAAGGAGATCAAGTCAATATTTTTATCAAGTTATTCAAAAACACTTTTGTGAAGCATTAAAGATTATTGCAAGTGTGTTTTATAGAAAAATTGATTAAGAGGGGATGTTAGAAAATAATCCAATCCCAAATCAAGTTAGTAAAGAGTCAAAGTTGAGTTAAAATAGAAATATTTATTTAAAAGAGTTTCTATTTTTTTAGGAGACAGAATAATTATGATTGTAATAAGAGTTTCTATTTATTTGAGTTTTCATGTAATAGCATTTGATTATTAGAGCTTGTGTAAAAGTAGGAAGTTGAAAATTTTATATTTTATAAATAAAGCAAAAAGATGGCTCGATTTATATCTTCTTTTCTAACAAGTAAAATTGCTCTTACTTTTCCTTCTTCCATCTTTTCTTGATGCTGGCCGTTGTTCTTCTTTTTTGATATTTTTGTCCTCTTCATTGATGTTGATCGTACTACAAGATAAGATGTCTTATCTTTTTTATTGCTAATCTTCATAATTTCTTCAAAAGTTCTCTTCACTTTGTAGTTCTTGTTTTACTTTTGATGCAAACATGAATGTAAAGTGCTTGATTTTTTACACTTAAAAAAGTAGTTCTTCTTTTTCCATTCCTTCTCTTTCTCTTTCTTTTTCCTTCTTCTTCTCTTACATGTTCTTCTGTTTCTCTTTCTTCTTCTCATTTCCTTCTTTTTTTTTCTTCTCCTCTCTTTATCTCATAAATTTCTCCAATAAAAAAAGAGCAAAAAAATGATTTATTTTAATTTGGACAAAAAAAAATCGAACCTTCCCGTCCACCAGAACCCTTCTTCTATCTATTCTTCCCGAACGGCCCACATTCCTCTCTTTTACACTCCACGTCACCAGCAATCAGTGACCAAGACCCGCCTTCGCCCCACCAATAGTCGGATCTCATTCGGACCGCTCCGGCCACGTTGGACTCCCTTCCTCGACCTGTAGCCACACTGCCTGCCGCTCGCGGCCCCCGTTCCCATCAGCGGCCGCTTTTATTGCTCCACAGACGGTCGAGATCTCTCTGGACCTGACGCTGGGGCCTTCCACGCCGTTGGATCATTTGACAGGCCCCGCGCGGGTCTCGCTGTCGGATGGGGACGGTTTTGGGACCCGAAACCTAAAATCGCGATCCAACGGCTTGGATCTCGCCCGGGCCCGCGCGAACTTTTTCAGTTAAAAGAATGAGACAGTGGGCCCTGCTTAGGGGTGAGCATCGGTCGGTTCGGTTCGGTTTTTGCTAATTTTTGCAAAACCGAACCGAACCGATTAGACTTAGCAACCGAACCGAACCGACTCAATTCGGTTCGGTTTTTCGGTTTTTTCGGTTAGGCCAATATTTTTTCATCATTTCTTACATTTTTTAATCACCATTATATTATCATCATTTAATATTCTAATCTCAAATATTCAATACCCAAATTAGAAATAAGAAAAAGAGACTAACCTTAATGTGAATTAAAATTTCATATTCTAAAACTTTTACGCTATATTTGGGCTCTTATATCAAAACTCACATAATTATTACTAACTTTTAATGACAAGAATGAAAAAAAGAACTATATTAATATAAATATTATTCTTAATTGTGATGGTGTACTTAACATAACTTTCACATATTCAACATAAAAAAGATGGTATTGCTAGAAGTAATGAGATAAGTTTTCTCCAGTTTTGTTATGAACTATATGATTCACTAAATTGAATTTTGGTGGGGTGATATATAGGGTAAGAGATTCGGTTCGGTTCGGTCGAGTTCGGTTTTTGAAACACAAACCGAAACCGAACCGAACTAGAGCGGTTCGGTTCGGTTCGGGTTCGGGTTTCGGGTTTTTGGTCGGTTATTTCGGTTATAACCGAACTCTGCTCACCCCTAGCCCTGCTGGCCCTGTGGGTCCCAGCTGGGCAATGAGGGGCGGAGTGGGTAATTTGTTGGGTGGAGAAAGAGGCACCTGGTGCTGCTATACTGGTGGTTAGTTAGAGATGGAGGAGATTATGAGATATATATATATATATATATATATATATATATATATATATATATATATATATATATATATATATATATGAGAGAGAGAAATGTAAATCAGCTGACACAGGAGGCAACTCCCTCCTATGTCGCACTCAAAACTCAATTTCCCGAGTGAATTTTCAAGATCCGACCGCACATTATCATCTTCATATTCTAAGATATATACATATAAAAAATAAAGTGATTTACAAACTTCAAATCACTTTATTTTTTATATGTGTATATCTTAGAATATGAAGATGATAATGTGCGGTCGGATCTTGAAAATTCACTCAGGAAATTGAGTTTTGAGTGCGACATAGGAGGGAGTTGCCTCCTGTGTCAGCTGATTTACATTTCTCTCATATATATATATATATATATATTATATATATATATATATATATATATATATATATATATATATATGGGTAAAGTGCTCCTAGTAGGTCTCCTTAGATTACAATCTAAGGAGAAGGCTTAATACTCCAACATCCCAAAAACAATTTCACGATCCGACCGCACATTATCAACTTCATGTTTTAAGATGTATACATATAAAAAATCAAGTGATTTTGGGTTCGTTTACTCTATTTTCTTTGGGTTCAAATATTAACGATTTTTTAAAAGTAGAACAAAATGGAACGATTAGATCAATAAGAAAACGAAATTCAAATCATTTGATTTTTTATATATGTACATCTTAGAACATGAAGATGATAATGTGCGGTCGGATTGTAAAATTTTTTTTGAAATGTTGGGGTTTTAAGCCTCCTCCTTAGATTATAATCTAAGGAGACCTACTAGGTACACTTTACCCTATATATATATATATATATATATATATATATATATATATATATATATATATATATATATATATATATATATATATATATATAGGCTTACTGTACCTCAGCCTGCGGGCTGAGAGAGTTTCTCAGCCTGCGGGACGTGGCTGAATATAGGCCACACATCGGTCGCAGAGTGTGGGCGCCAAAAAAAAATCAAAAAATCCCGCCTAAACAATCGTGAATCAAAATGACAAAAATACCCCTTTTAAATGATGACTGCGACTTCTAGCATTCAAAAGTAAAAAAACATTCCATGGTCGCAGACTTAATACAGAATTAAGAATACAAGACAAAAAATGCTATCGTATAGCAATGCGACCTCCTTCGGTACTGCGACCAAATTCGCAATCTTCTTTCTCATGCCTTATGTAAAAGAAGTAATTAATATTATATCTACCGTGATACAACACCAGTCTAGAAAAAAAGAGATGCACTAATGTTAATCTCGAGAAAGGAAAGATGTGTACCATACGTAATCTAAAGATATAGCCAAACAATTCTATAAAAAGTTAATATGTACTTCGGATTCTCTCGCAATAAATCTTCAATTAAATATAATTTTTTTTTTACCACTTCTTAACATACTCAATCCTCACCTCTAACAATTATTATTACTATTCATGTTCTCCCACAATATTCACCTTTATATAATGCTTGTTACTAGTATATTATCTCATACCTAAAAAAACTATATTTTTGCTCTTCCTTTTCAATTTGATTTCAAAAACTTCCAAAAAAAATTCATTCTTGAATCATGTCTTCCCCATCTTCTTCCTCTGAACACTCAGAATTCAACTTCAATCAATCCCCCACCGGTCCTTTGTCTTTAGGATATTCTAGTGAATCTGATACCAGTCTGGACTTCACTCCTTTTGACTATCTCACTACATCAAATAATGTATTAACTGATCCTCCTATTCATGATGATAATGAATTTTTCATGTGGGTTAGTGAGGAAGACATTATTCCTCTGCCACTTGACGGAGACATGCTTGATGAAAGCATGTCCTCTGATGCTGTAGGCTCGCTTCCTAGCAACGGGTCAGACGAAGAGCTTGATAGAGACGATCCATTCTGGGAGTTCATCGGTGAAACAAAAAAACCTCAAAAACAGTAAGATGATGAGGAAATAAGTGATGAAGAGGAAGAGCAGAAGAATGAAGACGATGAATCTGCTTATGATGGTGATAATGACGAGGATTAGGATTTCCTGATCTTCTGATATTCAATTATATTTTGTCTTCTTTTAAAAGCTTTTAATTCTATTTTTTTTGTAAGGTCTCTTTCTCACTATATTAACTTATAAGCTCTTTTAATTACATATCCAAACTGCGACTGCTGCTCTTAAACACTGTGACCATAGTCGCAATCCTACTACGGATGCAATTTATGGTCGCAGTTAATCATTTATCAGTTCCCAATGCGACTTTGGTCGCAATAATGTACTGTTTTGGAGTTCAAAGTAATTTAAAGTTATAGTGTATTAACTTTTAAACTGTTTTGGATAACTGAACAGTCACCTAGGAAGTATACAATTTTTGGGAAAAGATAGAAAATATATTTGAGAGATATTCACGTGGTCCGAGAGCTTAAAACTTTTGAAATTCCGGGATTAAATACATATAAAGGGTCATGAGCAAAGGATTAAAAACATACTAAGTTATTTTTTGCTCAAACTCGTTACTCTCACTGTTCCGAAAATACATTCAAAAAATGTCTTCACCATCACCACCGTCTTCACCGGAAAGAAGCCAATCATCAAATGATGATTTTATGTTTAGTTCTGAAATAATGTCTCGCTACGGGTCAGAATCTGAGCTTGATACAGACGACCCTTTCTGGGAGTTCATTGATGAACCAAAACACAAACATGAAGAGGAAGAAAGCGACGATGAGACTGTTCCTGAAGAGGAGGAAGAGACAGAAGACGAAAGCGATACAGAAGACGAAAGCATGACTCTTGACGACGAATCTGATTACGATGGTGATGACGACGATTAGAAGTTAACAAAATTGTATTTTGTTTTTCTTTTTAAATATATATAAATCTGTTTTCTAAAGTTAATTGTGTTAAATAAATTTTTTACTACTATGTATTGGTTGAAATACTGCGACCATGGACGCAGACTTAATAAATACACTGCGACCTTGGTCGCAGTTGCTGGACTTTAGTCTTAATCAACAACAACACTGCTGCCTTGGTCGCAGTTTCTGAGCGTAGTCTTAATAAAATAAACTGCGACCTTGATCGCAGTTGTTGGTGTTTAGTCTTAATAAAATACACAGCGACCTTGGTCGCAGTTGCTGGTCTTTACTCTTACAATATAGCAGTACATCACTGCGACCTTGGTCGCAGTTGGTGGTCTTATAAATAATCAATAACAACACTGCGACCTTGGTCGCAGTTGATGGCCGCAGTCTTAAAAAAATAATCTGCAATCTTGATCGCAGTTGCTGGTCTTTAGTCTTAATCAACAACAACACTGCGACGAGGTGACACGTCACCGCAGCAGTTGCTTAGTCGCAGTTTTTGGTCGCAATGTCGCCCCTGGTCGCAGTTCTTTCTGTTTGCACTGATAGTCTTATGCGACCTTGGTCGCAGTGTCGTCTCTGGTCCAAGTTGTTTTGTTTGCAATGCATGACTGCGACCAAAGGTCGTAGTTTATTAAAAAATGCATGACTGCGACCAAAGGTCGTAGTTTATTAAAAAACAAATATGCTTTTTATTTATGTCCACGCATTTATCTCCAGGCATGTGAAAATGATACAAAACGATCTCTTATACAATAAGATTGAGTGTTACAATATAGCAGTACAAAGAAAACTAAACATCAAAAAGAGCCATTGTTAACTAAGAGCAGTGGTGTTATTGAGGTCTTTTTATTTATGTCCAGGCATTTATCTCCAGGCATGTGAAAATGATACAAAAAACGATCTCTTATACAATAAGATTGACTTTTACAATATAGCAGTACAAAGAAGATTAAACATCAAAAGAGCCCTTATTGAATAAGAGCAGTGGTGTTATTGAGGTCCCCGTGTATTAAAAAACTGTGGACGTCGAGGACCATGACTTCTTCCCTTGTGGACGAACATCGATCAAGTTTACCGGCCAAAATATACTCCTAGAGGCCCAGCGAATCTGAAAAAGGACAATCAAGCTCTGGGTCATCTTCGTTCATAGGGTCATCTTCATCCATGGAGGCAGGCCCCTGTTAGAGACTCTGAAGAAGGCGGAAATTCTCAGAGCAATTGCTCTCAAATGAAAACAGTCTAATTATGGGCTGTTAAAGGGAGAGTGTGAGCCCTATTTATAGCCAGCCCATAATAACCATAATTAATGGTTCATTAATCAGAACCGTCGGCCTTAATGGACAACAGCTTCGGGAAACAACGAATGGTGCGGGTTCGTCAACGTAGACTTGACGTTAAAAAGATCTCATAAAATCTTTATGACAGGTCGCGTCTCACGGAGTGACTCCAAGTCG
This sequence comes from Agave tequilana, assembly GCA_038442645.1. Lineage (NCBI taxonomy): Eukaryota > Viridiplantae > Streptophyta > Magnoliopsida > Asparagales > Asparagaceae > Agave > Agave tequilana. The sequence continues at coordinate 63,904 of JAVJIF010015422.1, read as the reverse complement.
CATCAAAACAACACTTAATAAAACAACAACACGGCGACCTTGGTCGCAGTTGCTGGCGGCAGTCTTAAACCAAAATAGCACTGTCGACCTTGGTCGCTATACATGTTAATCTAAAGGAAAACACTTACTTAACGTACTGCGACCAAAGTCGCAGTCCATGTAATGCAACCTTAGATTGCAGTTGCTGGCCATCTTTATCAATAACAACACTGCGACCTTGGTCGCATTTAACCATGTACACTGCGATCAAAGTCTTTAACTAAGGTCGCAGTTTAAATCTACAATGCGACCAAAGACTCTGACTACATTACATATAAAAAAAATAAACTATAAAGTAGAATTTTATCGCAGGCTGAAAAGATTGATCTGAAAAGATTTTATATTTTCAAAAAAATTTTATCCCACGCTGAAAAGGAGAAACTAGATCTTACAAAAAAGAGGTAAAGAAATAAGGCGAAAAGTAATTTATATCCTATAAAGAGCGGCAAAATAAAAGGGGGGAAAAATAATAATAAACAATAAGGAAAAGTTATCATAAGGGGTATTTGGTAATTTAACTTCTCCCTAAAAGCGGGCCGCAAGTCAGTGAGGTGACAAATCGAGCCACGTCACCGCAGGCTGAGAGAGTACTCTCAGCCCGCGGGCTGATATACATTTCTCTCTCTCTCTCTCTCTCTCTCTCTATATATATATATATATATATATATATATATATATATATATATATATATATATATATTGAATTGATTATTAATTAATGCTATTAATTTATTGCAGCAGGGAGGGGGCATAGTTTATAATTTCTTGGTTACTTTGGGCACAAGCATGAAAAAAGGAAAAAAAAGGTGTTCGAATAAAAGAATAAATTTGACTGGCAATCATATGGCATAGGTTTTGAATGAGGGACTAGAGACCCCAAGAAGACCCAAGCTCAAGTGGAATCCACACTTGACGACGTTGGAGTCAAATAAACACAGGCAATGTATCATGGGGGAAAGGTCTTCAGATTTTGATCCTTAGTATTTTGTAGTTCTTATTATCATCTAAGATTGTCGCTTAGTCTTGAACCTGCAACCTCTCGTAGCTCGATCCCACGATCGTATCAGTCAGTCAGACTTTACTGGTATTTTAGTACAACTAAAGGAGAACTTTTAGTCTTTGTTTAGATTTTACTGATATTTTAGTCACAACTAAAGGAGAACTTTTAGTCTTTGTTTTCGGGACATAGTTACGAACACAGACACATCATGATTCAAGCACGACATGACATTGGACATTTGACGATGCAACTCAATTATATATTAGATTAAATTTCTCAAAATTATCATAAGCTATTATTGTTTTCTCAAAAAAAATTCTCAAACTATTAAAATCTCAAAATAATTTTTAGAGGTTTTAAAAAAATTTCAAAAAATTAGAATTACCTCTTTATATTGAGCAATCTCATATATGTTATAGATTTTCAAAGAAAAATTCATTAGCGACACCAAAAAATATGCAAAGATAGTTGGAAGTCTGTAATGATTATTAGTGTCACTAATGATTTTTCTTTAGAAATCTGTTACCTGCGTGAGATTGCTCTATACGAGGAGTTATTTCTAACTTTTTGAGAATATTCTGAGAACCTCTCAGAATAGTTTGTGATATTACTTTAAAATTTTGATAGTTAAATTTATTTTGAAAGAAAACAGTGATAATTTATGATAGCTTTGAGCAGATTAGTCTTTCTGAATCCCCATAGTAGTGCTCCTTTGGACACAATTGTTTTCGCTTCTTATTTTATATTGGTGTCTTTGTAAGTCTCAAGTTTTTTTTTCTTTTTTTTCTTTTCTTTTTCTTTTCCTATCCTTTTGTATATCCAAGCTTCTAAGAGAACTCTCTGATTTCTCTAGCATGCAATATTCTATCCATCACATATTAATCAATTGTTAAAAAAAAAAAAAATTCTCAAAATACTTTCATTGTAAATAGTGAAATCGGACTTAAAACTATCTAGTTGAAAAAAATACTTTTATTTTGCATTTTTGCATTTTTGAATTATCTTGCATTTTTGAATTATCTTGTTTGCTAGCAATAATACATGTGTAAATGCAATTTTTTTTATCCTATAAAAGTGGTGGATGGAGAAATATACTGGTGTAAATAATAGGTAAGATCATGATCTGTCAAAATTTGCCCAAAATGCAAATTAATAATATTTTTTTTAATTAATAACCATCTGATTTTATGTTAAAAAGAAGGGTTACAATTGGTGGATTCATGTCAAATCCAGTAAGATCTGCTTGACGATTTATCGCAGATTGGTACGATCTACTTGGAAATTCAAAATCATGCACAAAGCTAAGATTTAAAGACCAACTTAAATTAAATCTTCTATCAGATTCAGATTAAATACTCAAATTCATTTTTTAAGGATATCTATGTAGCACCGACGTGAACACAGGTGTCGGACACGACACAGACATGAAACACGGCAAAATTCAAAAAAAAAAATACGGGTACACGACAAACAATTTATTATTATTATTATTATTATTATTATTATTATATAGATAAATATTCTCTCTATTCTTAATTTTTCAATTTTCTCTCGTATTTCTAAAGATGTATTGTCTTCAATTTTTTCAATGGTACTTTTCAAATTAGACAATTCTACACAACTCTACCTATATGAGTAGAATAATGAATAATCAACTTGTAAAAAATAATCAGATATGAATAATTAGTTTTATCAAAGGTAGATAAAAAAATAAAATAAAATCTAAATAATTTATATTTATAGTTTCTATGAAGTAACAAATAAAATAAAAAAAATAAAAATAATCTATCTAATAGCTTACCTGATTCATGCTACTATCATATTTGCTTACGTCAGAATGTTATTTTTTTCATATTTGTTTGAGTAACATGTCATTTTTAAATGTCTAATACATGATTTTTAAATTTTATTTAATGCGGATATGACGTTGGACACGATGCCGACACGTGATTTTATAATTATATAAAATCTGACACGGGATCAATTATCAGTATTTGATACGTGTCAGACAATATATTTGTCTATGTACTAAAAGTAGATTGTCTAAAAAAGTTGCTCGATCAGACACCTTCTTCACTGGACTTTTGCACATTTTATCTCTTTAAAAGACATGCATGCAGTTGACCAACCAGCTAGATATCATATTTTCCAATGAATATTGCATTAGAGGATACGGTCATTTGATTAATTTGGTAAGTTTTATCAACTGTAATTTTGTTAATAAGCTCAAAATAACAAATACAGATTAGTGTATTTCAAACAACAAACAGATATTTGTTTGATTATAGTGTGTAGTTTATTGTAGCAATTATCTAATCCAAGAAGTTGCACAAGTAATATAAGAAGGAAAAAAAAGAAAATTGTACTCCCTCTTTTTCGTCTCTTCAGGAAAAAGGAAAAAGAAAAGAGAAAAGGATTTCCCCTTTTCATGAAAAATTATAATGATTGAATTGCAAACTGTAATTTCTAGAAGAGGGATCTGTACCTCAGCCGCCAGCTGGGAGAACTCCCTCAGCTGGTGGTGCGACCTGGTCGCAGTTCTAAAAAATTTTAGATATTCTAAGACTAATTAGCACTGCGGCTATAGTAGCAGTTCTGACAAATAACACTACGACCATAGTCGCAGTCCTCATAAAACACCGCAATCAGGGTTGCAGTCCTCACAAAAACAATGCAATCATGATAGCGCTGCGACTAGGATTTGTGGCTGAGATTCAGTCACATCACCGCCGGCTTAGAAAGTGGTTGTGGTACATTTTTCTAAATACAATAAAGGTACAATAGTATTATGTTTAGGAGTCCCTTATTTTGTAAGCACATGTTGTAGGCTGTCTAAAAATTACAGAAGACTAAGCCTCTGACACAGACCTCATGCCAAACGTGAAGGTCGTTTCAACCCAAACAAGGACCCATCATCTTTTGTCAAATGCGGAGGTCGCGTTCCAACCTTAGACGCGAACCTCAACTCAAACGCGGACCTCAGCGTGTCCACTGTTCAACTGCAAACACGGATCTCAACCAGAGACGGCGTTCCAATCTCAAACACGGACTTCATAAACAATACGACACAAGGATTGCGTTCTGTGCCAAACGCGCTAGTCATGCTGCTCTTCAATACGTGAACCTCAGGGTCGCGTTTCAACATCAAAATGCAAGTCTGCGTAGCTTCGCGTTTCGACTTCAATGCAAGCTTGTGAGCTCTGCGTTCCAGCACAAACATGAACCTGTGAGCTCCGCGTCTCAGCGTCTAGAGCGAGACCCGTGTCCAGCGTGAGACGCGTTTTCGTTGTAACTGACAACCACGAACTTGGTCAGTTATACCTCATTTTCTCTCCATATAATAGAGAATAACTTCCTGTTCTGAAGAGATTTAAGGGGTTGATTACATCCCAGAATTCTCTATAAATAACTATGAATAGGGGAAAATGGGAAGTCCTGTAGAAGGAACCCAAGAAGCCAAAGGTTAGAGGAGGAGAATCCCTAAAAGGCACACTTGATGCTTGATGCTGGATAATCACAGAAGGCTGATAGCTAAGCACAAGGTTGTTGAATATACATTGTGTTGAAAGAAAATACTCTTTATAAACTTGCTAAAATTAATTTTTATAATCTCTTTGAGATTTTAACCACTGATTAAGATTTTATACTTTACCAGTGTGCTTCCAACAAGAGCAAGAAGATCCGAAAATCAATCTTCTGGTTCGGTTGGTCAATGGAGAACAAGAATCACTTTCCACCACTACATGAAGAATTCAGTATTAAACAAAGGGGAGATCCAATCATTCTTTCCTCTTTTGTAATCAGATTATTGATCCGTTGTAATTTTTTTTACAATCAAATAAAGATTTTACTCGCTTTCAATTTTTTCTGAGAAATAAAAGATGGCGACTCCGCTGGGGATATGTTTTCTCCACTAATGAGAAGGCCGTAGCGCAAGCCGACCTCAAGCTTCTCGGATTAACAGTCGAATCGTTCACTGTCGAATTCGACCAAGAGAATTTTGTAGAGCTTCTCTCTTCGGACTCCATTAGCTCCAAAGTCTCAAGAAAGACTCGCTCTCAAGTCTATTCGGAGACCTCTCATAGAGAAGTCCATACACTTTTTGACAAAGCAAGTGGCTCCGATAACCTCCCGTAGAGCCAACATGGCTTGTGACAACGTCTCTCAAGAGACTGATGTTTAGACGGGAAAGGTGTTGTATTGTGGAGTATAATTTGCACACAAAATATATTCAATAAAAAAGAGATAAGGTTTAGATTCAACCTCAAGTGCTTTGATCACTCCACAAATGTATCCCAAATGATTAATGTACCCTTTCCTATTTCCGATATAGCATGGGTTATACCGAGTCGATTCTCAGGGAGAGCTCACGTTGGAAGTTTTACGGTTGGTAGTGAGGATAGAAAACGAAGATTCTTCTTTGTCTTTAAAAGAATAAAAATGAATTGGAAAAATAAGTAAAAGAATTGGTGGATTTGTTCATGATGGAAAATGAAAAGAAATCAAAAGGAGATTTGCTTGGAAGTAAAACTAAAAGAAAGAAAACTTTGAAAAGACTCTTAGAATGAGAAGATCATGACTAGCTAACCTTACTACCTTGCTAAAACTCACTAAACTCCGTGATGGTGAATGCATGCCTCATGTTGATTCATCGGCAAAGATTTGTCTTGCGTGTTGGTCTAATTACTTTCCCACTTGGATGACGGGTGATCATTCTTGGACTTGTCTTGTAGCCTCATAGATGTCATTGGCCTACAATTAGACTTTCAATAATGGAATCAAAAGAGCTACACTCAAGGGATGCTAAGGAAGAAGATATAACATTCATTAATGGAGGTAAAGAAGTTGTACAACAAATAGCATATTGGTGATCCATCTCCATGTTCCATCACGGCACTTGTTCTAAAGATAAGGCTCTAAATGAGGCACACATGAATCATATGGAGAATTACAACAAGATATAACCAAGCATGAAAGTAACCCATCGGAGAAGAGAAGACCATACAACTTGCAAGATTGAAGATAGCAAACACCCATGAGTTAGTAGTTAGTAAGGTTAGTGGTTTAGCTAGTCATGTAAGAAAAGTTAGCTACTAGCCATTACAATAAAAGAAAAGCAAAGCATGAATTAAATTGCAAGTAAAGTAAAATTAGAAGTAAAGAAAGCAAGTAATATTAGAAAATGCTCAAGTAGAGAAGAAGAGAATGGATCAATTCTTGCTTCACAAGTTGTCACTCCTTGGTGTACACAAGCTTTCTCTCTCTTACAACTCTCTTTTGCAGAATTTCTAGGGAGGAAGAAGATCTAGAGCACTACAAAAATCCTACAAAAATACAAGCATCTAATCTCTAATCTCTAATCTCTCTTTCACACTTCCACTTCTTCCACCCTTTTTACGAAGGCCCTGGTCCTGTATTTATAGCCTCAGAGAGAAGTCTCCAGAAGACGGACATGTGGCAGAAATCTGGGGCTCAACGGCCCCAGATTTGCGGCGGATCCGCGGCAATTTGCGGCAATCTCGCGGCCGTTGGATCCCAGATTTTTGTTACAAGTTTGTTACGAGGTTGTTATCCACGTGGCCTTCTAGAATCTTGAGCTGGCGCGTAGAATTCTCTAGATCCTGGGTTTAATCTTGGGCTCTCTTTTGGGCTTTGAATTAATCTCTTTTAATTATTGCTAATTAAAGAGATTTTGGGCTTTTTCTTATTTCAGATGTGGACCTGCAATAATAGAGAGAATATGAGTAAAAATCATATTTTTTTTGTAATATGCATGGGAATAATGTGGTAAAATATGCAGAATTGAATACCAATCACACCCCCACACTTATTCTTTTGCTCGTCCCGAGCAAAACAAAGAAAAGAAAAACTATACTACCAATTTATTACACCACTTTCGCAGGTGACGCGATTGCACTGAGCGTGTGCAACAAGCCGTTAAACCTCTAGGTTACCCTAGAGGAGGAGTGTTGTCTCCTGAGGGTTTTCAGCGGATTACACCCACAAAATCCATAAAGAAAGAAGACAAATGTTAGTGTTTTGAAAATTCATTTTGAAAGAGAGACATGTTTTCGAACTATTTTGCAAAAATATAAGTGATCTAAGGTCATAAGTCCACCTATAATCATTCTCCCTTAAACTTAGTCTCTATGCAAGATCTTGTCTTCAATTAAGGTAAGAATTCAAAATTGGATTGAATATTTATCTTTCATAAAACCTAGATAGTATGCACACCGTGACAGTGAAGATTTCTGGGATTTCAACTCTAACCATCAAGCCATTTATTTATATATATTTATTTTCTTTTTTCTCTTTTTCTTCCCTTAGTTAAGGCTTTCTAGTTCACCCTTGTAACGAGCCTATAACCGATGACTCCCAAACCAGTTGGTCTTAGGGCACCAGATGAGAAAACATCCCTCGGGTTTAAGGACTCGAGTGAAAAAGGCCACAAAACTAAAGGGGATTATTTATTTCCTTTACCACCGTTAGGCGTGAATAACCATGCTTCTTGAGGCAAAATTATCCAGTTTAATAAGTGATGTTTTATTATATATATATATTTTTTCTTTTTCATTTTTTTTATGGCCTTTTTGGTCTTTGTTTCCATCCCAAAAATGTGTAAATGTGAGGTGCATACTTTCTAAGGCAAAAATTCAAGATAAAAATATCTCCTTAATTTTTCTTACTTAGCCTATAATTTCAAACAAGATCTATTATTTCAACTAGGTTTAAGATGTCATAATTAAGCCTTTCTTAATTTCTAAGATACATCTTAATTTTCTTAAAAATAGATCAAAACTTTGTCTCTTATTTCAAAAAGTTTTTTTTTTATTATTATATTTTTTTTAATTTCTAAAAGAAGTGTAAAAGAAAGAAAATCTAAAAACTCTTTCTAAAAGAAGTGTAAAAGAAAGAAAATCTAAAAACTCTATGTTAGTAAACCCTCCCCCACACTTATTTCATGCATTGTCCTCAATGCATCGTGATATATGTATGCATGAAACAAAATAGAGAGAGAAGGAAAAATCACCTCAAGGTGGTGATTCCGGTGGCGGCCTGATTGGTCCACGAAACATGGCCCAATCAACTTTACTTTAGGTTTGGAGGAACCCACCAGAAATATCATGAATACAACCCACTAAAAAGATAAATCCATGAAGGATCTTTATTAAGTATTTGACCCCTTCTAATTTCCATATTCCATAATTAATTTCGGAGTCAAATTTGTCAACTACCTTGTCCCAGAATGGTGTATGAAATGATAGAACGGTTGACTTGGACTCAGGAAGGACATGAACTAATACCGACCCAGGAAGGTGACTTAAGTCGAGTAAAGGTTCAAGAGTCGAGATGAGTTCAGGAATTGGGTCCAAGTCAAAAATTTGAAACTCCAGTCCACATGTATTGTCCAACAATGGAATGTGACCTAATATGGGTGTTATCTCTTTACTTCCAATATTAAGGAATTCTAGCTCATCGCCATACAATTCTTCAAAACTAAGGTCAATGTTTCCCATCAGAATTGTACAATCAGTTTTAGAAGTAAAGAGATTGTGAGAACCTAGGTCACATTTCTCATTGAGTTCAATATCAAAAATTGGAGAACTTGCCAATTTGTCAATAGTATCTTCAGAAGTGTATAATTAGTCAAGTTCAATATGATCCTCAAAGATGAGTGATTCAACTTCATTATGAATTGGGACAGGATCCAATGTCGACTCCGGGAAAAGATTGAAGTCAGGTAAAGTTACCGGAGTCATTATTGAATCAGGAAAGAGAATTGAATCACTAAGTTGGGGTTCAAGATCACATTCCTCATATAGTTCAATTCCACAAAAATGTGAACTTGCCAATTTATCAATGGGACTTTCAAAAGTATGAAATTGGTCAAGTTCAATATGATCATCATAAAATTTTGGTGATTCAATTTCACAATGAATAGGCACTGGATCCAATACTGACTTTGGAAATGGAGTGAAATCAGATAAAGATACGGGTGTCATTATTGGATCAGGAAGTAGAATTGAATCATCAAGTGGAAGTTCAGGATCATATTCATGTTCAAGTTCAATTTCAGGAAAAGGAAAACTTGCCAAAATGTCAATGGGTTTTGAAGTTTGGACAAGTTTAGGTGGTTGTGCTGAAATTGAATTATGATTTTCAAAACTATATGACTCATCGGCTTTAACAGAGTGGCTAGTGACACCAGATCTGGTCAAACAGTGAGAACGTAGTGATTCGACCATCATATCTATGTCACGATTTCTAGCATTTTGAGCATGAGTCATGACTTCAAGCATCTTTCCATAATTGATGAATTCATTGTTTTGATGAAAAGATGAAGTGTTGTCTTAGAAGTGATAGTGAAATTGTGAGTCCATCAGATTTTGAGATTTGTGTTTGGACTCACGCATACTCATTTCCAAAATTGATGGTGCTTTATTTTGGACTGGAGGAATTGAGTATGTATCTTGAAAATATTGTGGACTGGGTGGAGAAGGAGGACAAGGTGGTTGGAAATTATGCTCGGGGTAAGTGAATCCCCACTGACTCGGTGAAGAGTTGAAATTATTATGGAAATTATAGTTATTAGATGGGGGTATGGGTCATATTGATTCGGATAAGACCAATCCGGCACACTAGGTTGGTCAAAGTTATGGTATGCCGGGTTGGTAATATCCGAAAATGAAGTCGGTGTGTAATATGGATTATTATTAAGATGGAAAGAATTGTGATTGTTGAATGCCATATCACACAATGAAATACAAACAAAAAGAAACAAACAAGTAAACAAACAAAAAAGAAAAAAAAAATTCTAACCTAAGTTAGGGTAGATCTATGACCTAGACGACTCCTAACTGATTAGACCGTCCACGGGAGGTTTAGTGTAGACTTTGACCACAAGCTAATCAGCTAGGAAAGGTCAAGGTTGTTGGGAGGTTTTCCGTCAAAGACGTTCCTTAATTAAGTAACCACCAACCTTCGGGCTTTCGGCCCTCAATCCCTTTCCTAAACACTGATTTTACAAGAGTCAATTTTCAACACTTTCTCCCCTTAGGATAATCTCCTAAATGAGTCCGAGATGTCCCTAAGGCCAACGTCTACTTTTTTATTAAATTAGGCTTGGGTTAGTGAGTGCTGGGATAGTGGTTTTTGGGCTAAGGAAAGGGTAATGAAATCCCCACCTTATCTTTTTTTATGGGTAATGCCCTTAAATTTGATTTGTGCAAGTGTACGATATCAACAAACAAGGTTCACTCAAAGCGTATTTAAATCAAACAAAGAGTGAGTCCTAGTCAATATGCTATGCGTACGTACCTTGCCTCCAGCACTCTTCAACAGTAAAAGTAAAGGAATTGAAAGACACGTGCCTAGAATGCAAATGTCTAAACAATTTTTAACGTTTCAACCAATGTTTTACTGTTTATTATAATTAGCAGGAGTATGGTGAAGCATACAAGAAAGGAATTATTGCAGAAGCTGTATTTTGCAAAGCTGAAGACCCTGCAGAAAACTTGTCAGTAGTGAACTCAGAATTGCTGCAAATCTGCGGCTGGGGCCGAGATTCTGCGGCAAAACTGAGGGATCCTGGTCTCTGCTTTCAAGAGCAGAGGCCCAGGTCCACTTATATGTTACTGCAATGCTATTTTTTCTTTTTCTTCACCTGTAACCTACAACAGAGAAGAAAATGCGTTTAGTTCTTCACTTTAAACCAAAAAACCGTTGCTCTCCCCGGCAACGGCGCCAAAATTTGTTTAGACGGGAAAGGTGTTGTATTGTGGAGTATAATTTGCACACAAAATATATTCAATAAAAAAGAGATAAGGTTTAGATTCAACCTCAAGTGCTTTGATCACTCCACAAATGTATTCCAAATGATTAATGTACCCTTTCCTATCTCCGTTATAGCATGGGCTATACCGAGTCGATTCTCAGGGAGAGCTCACGTTAGAAGTTTTACGGTTGGTAGTGAGGATAGAAAACGAAGATTCTTCTTTGTCTTTAAAAGAATAAAAATGAATTGGAAAAGAAGTAAAAGAATTGGTGGATTTGTTCATGATGGAAAATGAAAAGAAATCAAAAGGAGATTTGCTTGGAAGTAAAACTAAAAGAAAGAAAACTTTGAAAAGACTCTTAGAATGAGAAGATCATGACTAGCTAACCTTACTACCTTGCTAAAACTTACTAAACTCCGTGATGGTGAATGCATGCCTCATGTTGATTCATCGGCAAAGATTTGTCTTGCGTGTTGGTCTAATTACTTTCCCACTTGGATGACGGGTGATCATTCTTGGACTTGTCTTGTAGCCTCATAGATGTCATTGGCCTACAATTAGACTTTCAATAATGGAATCAAAAGAGCTACACTCAAGGGATGCTAAGGAAGAAGATACAACATTCATTAATGGAGGTAAAAAAGTTGTACAACAAATAGCATATTGGTGATCCATCTCCATGTTCCATCACGGCACTTGTTCTAAAGACAAGACTCTAAATGAGGCACACATGAATCATATGGAGAATTACAACAAGATATAGCCAAGCATGAAAGTAACCCATCGGAGAAGAGAAGACCATACAACTTGCAAGATTGAAGATAGCAAACACCCATGAGTTAGTAGTTAGCAAGGTTAGTGGTTTAGCTAGTCATGTAAGAAAAGTTAGCTACTAGCCATTACAATAAAAGAAAAGCAAAGCATGAATTAAATTGCAAGTAAAGTAAAATTAGAAGTAAAGAAAGCAAGTAATACTAGAAAATGCTCAAGTATAGAAGAAGAGAATGGATCAATCCTTACTTCACAAGTTGTCACTCCTTGGTGTACACAAGCTTTCTCTCTCTTACAACTCTCTTTTGCAGAATTTCTAGGGAGGAAGAAGATCTAGAGCACTACAAAAATCCTACAAAAATACAAGCATCTAATCTCTAATCTCTAATCTCTCTTCCACACTTCCACTTCTTCCACCCCTTTTACGAAGGCCCTGGTCCTGTATTTATAGCCTCAGAGAGAAGTCTCCAGAAGACGGACAGGTGGCAGAAATCTGGGGCTCAACGGCCCCAGATTTGCGGCGGATCCGCGGCAATTTGCGACAATCTCGCGGTCGTTGGATCCCAGATTTTTGTTACAAGTTTGTTACGAGGTTGTTATCCACGTGGCCTTCTAGAATCTTGAGCTGGCGCGTAGAATTCTCTAGATCCTGGGTTTAATCTTGGGCTCTCTTTTGGGCTTTGAATTAATCTCTTTTAATTATTGCTAATTAAAGAGATTTTGGGCTTTTTCTTATTTCAGATGTGGACCTGCAATAATAGAGAGAATATGAGTAAAAATCATATTTTTATTTGTAATATGCATGGGAATAATGTGGTAAAATATGCAGAATTGAATACCAATCAACTGACAAAGCCAATGTCTTGTCTCATGGCCAACACAGTGGCGGGGGCCAATCTCACCGGCAAACTTCTCCTAAGGCTCTGCAAACTCAATTTGCAGGGGGGTCGTAACAACTCCTAAGAGCCAAGCGGATTGCTAATCATCGACGAAGACGTCAAGCTCGTCATAAGAAAACAGAGGCTGAAAACAGTGATGTTGGCACTAAATGTGAAGCTCGAATTCAACCCCGTGTTTCTGCAACAAAACGTGATTCTCGCGTTCACAAGCTACGCGTTTCAGCGTCAAAACGAGAAGTTCGCGTCCAACCTCAAGCTGTGCCAAAACGCGAGATCTGCGTCTCACTTCAAGAACGCGAGATCTACGTTCAGCCTAAGGCCGCGCCAGAACACGACCTTCACGTTTCAATTCTAAAACGCGATAGTCGCGTTCAGCAGCAAACAGAGTCAAAACGCGACCTTCGCGTTTCTCTTCAGAAGCGCGAGACCCGCGTGAAAAACACCTAGAGGGGGGGGGGGTGAATAGGTGTAAGTGCTAATCTAGTAAACTAAATGCACTAAATGCGGAAGCTTAAAAACAAATTGCAACACACTTAGTACAACACACAAGTGTAGCCGAATTCCCCGTGAAGGGCTCTGGACTAACTCCTCTTGATTCCCCTAGATATGGGTTGAGGTGCTATATGAAGCTCTTGTGGTTAAGTACAAGTGAGGCACACACAAACACACAAGCATATAATAGATATGACAATATGAATCAATGCTCAAACACAAGCAAATAGATATGATGCTATGAATGATGCTATGCACAATATAAAGAGAGAGAGAGAGAGAGAGAGTTAGGAGATAATGGATCAAACGTTAACAATAAGATATGTTTCGAGGTTCGAGCCCCTAGCTCTACATCCCCGCCTTCACCACCGTGACAGATTTCCAATCCACTATCTCCCACCGAGGGAACCTCCACCGAGGAGGATTTGTTGCAACAATAGGAGTACCGAACTCCTCTCTCAAACACCGCCTCACAACCGAGGGGTAGGCCCGTAGCCAAACAACAACAACCAACACCTCTACCGAAGAGGGCTTACAAACCAAACTCCACCTCTCACTAAAGGGAGCAAACCAACCAACTCAATCTCTACCAAAGAGGGAGTAAACCAATCACCCGATCAACATCTACCAAAGAGGGATACAACAAAAGCAAGGGTGTACAACTTGGAGGCTACAACAACCTCAAACAATCTCTCTTTTCACTTTTCCACAAAATAATGATCCTAATAGAATAGGATAGATGATAGGCTCAAGTGTGAAAAACTAGGTGTTTGGAAAATAGAAACTCAAAGAAAAATACTTGGGAAAACTCTTGTAAAAGATAGAAAATGAAAGCCAAGACAAATCTCCCAAAATACTCTTTTCTTTGATTTCTCCAAAAACCTAAAACAAATAAGATTGGAAGTTTAAAGCTCAAAAAAACTTTTGAAAACTTGTTTTTAACACTAGGAAAACATCAATTTTTCTCTTGTAAAAAGCTTAGCCAAAATCCCAAAGAAATGGGGTTTATATAGGCCAAAACAGAAACTAGCCGTTAGGCTGATCTGGCAGCCTGACAGGCTAACGGCCGGCCGGCCGGCCGACCGCCAACGGTCATATTTCTGACCATTGGGCAATCCGGTCGGCCACCCGGCCGACCGCCCAGATACAGAGAGCAAAGCTCTCTGGTTTGATCGGCCGCCCGGCCGATCGTCCCTGTGTCTGCCAAATGTGCACAAACCTATGCACGTTGGTCGACCGCAAGGGTCGACCGGCCTTTGGTGCGGTCGACCCGTGCGGTCGGCCGACCTGGCTGTCAGCCACTGTTCTGGGACAGAAACATATGTAAAAAATATTTCTAAAAATCTTTTAAGTCTTTGTAAAAATACCAAAAAATAGTTTTAACATTTTGCATAGATATATAAACATGTGATAAAAATTTTAACTCAAATATCAAGAAATTTGAACTATTTTTGTGTCTTATCATTTTTACCAAAACTAAAACTTGTATTTTATCAAACTTGGATTTTTCAATAGGAAATCTGATTTTTCCTAAAACTCATGAATAGACATATCAAAATAAGTTTGTTTAAGATATGAAGCATGTATGTATATTGAACACATCTAATATACATAAAAACCATGTAAACTTGTTTTGATCAATCTATTCATGAAAACCAATTCCAAAACATAAAACATGTGTGTGTTGTGCACTTGAGCATATCAACTATACTTATCTTTACAAATAGATCTAAACACACTAAACTATGGATACCTAAGTCTTCTTGACGATCTTCATCTTCAAGTCGACTCGGTCCAAATACCATGATCCAACGAGCATGGCTATGTAACATCTTGACGCTCGGGCTTGGGAATCACCAAGTGAAGGCTTCCAAACTCCTCTTTTTGAAGCAATCACCAACTAATATCTTGTTACATGATCTAAAACTAAAATCACAAGATTATTAGTAAACATAATTACATGAGTTAATCATCATCAAAATTAGGGTGGAAGGCCTTCGGGCCAACACCGCGTTCAGTAGGAGGCTGGGCCAGAATACGACCTTCACATTTCACTTCAGAAATGCGAGGTTCATGTCCAGCCCCAAGATGTCAAGTTCAAATGTGAACTAGGAAGCCCTTAGCCCCATGGGTTCGAGGCTAGTTATTCAGGTACCCCTGTAGCACATCTGAGGGACTACTTGGCGAGAAAGAGGAGTGCTCATCAAATCGCTCCTTAGTGCCATTGCCAGCGGTTTATCTTGGCGGTGCTCTCTGATTGTCACTGCAACTTTCAGATGACTAAGCCGTCAGTTTTAGCTTATTGTCAAAGGCTTTAAACTCAAACTCCTCCGAGAGGTGACAATCTCGCAATAAGAAGTTATTCTCTGACGCTGAATACCCGAAGGTGACTTCCAACATGGTGGGTCCAAGCACCACACCAAGTAAGTCGAAAAGGAAGCAACTTGTCTTTAGTTCTGAGGAGTTAGATACTGAACGTTCCTTAGGCTTGAAAGAAATAGTGATCGAGCTTGAGGGAATTTACCAACACACTCGGATCCGAACTGGAGCAATTGCCCCAATCGACTACAACCCGCTAGCTAGAGGGATTGAAGCAGACGATGATCACTCTGCCATCGTGGGTTCCCATTCATCTAATTCTTATGTGGAGACATATGCCATCGCATACATGGCTGATATTCCAGAAGAGATAGCCAGAAAATTTGAGGAGCAAGCTCTAATGCAACAGGTGCAACACGAGATGCTTCAAGCCTAATAAGAGTCTACCAATGATCTCAAGAAGATGATAACCCTTTTGCTTAAAAGGTCGAAGAAGAAGATGAAAAGTCTGAAGACTAAAGCTTCTTCCCGCAAAAGCAAGGGTAAAAAGAAGGAGGATGAAAACTCTACCTCCAAACACTCTAATAGTAATGAGAACAACTTTGGATATAAATATCCTTAATCTTCTTCTTCTGAAGAATCAGAGAATTCAGAAGATAATCATGCCAAGAAGGTGAACGGCTTGAGAAACGCCTAGAGGCTATCTCAAATCGAAGCAATCTTCAAGAAGTGGGGGTGGTTAGACCATATCCGGTCGAGTGGGATTTACTCCTTATCTTTCCAGGTTCAAGGCACCGAATCTTCACGTCTTTGACGATAAAGGTTCACCGAACCAACATATATACTATTTCAAATCCCAAACAGGGAATATAGTATCAAACAATGCCATTATGTCTCGTTTTCATTGGCACCCTCAAGATGGTTGCCTTTGAATGGTTCATGAAGTTTTCTGCCCCTTTTATCGAGAAATGAGTCGACCTCGAGAAACTTTTCTTGGCGTGATTCTTCGAAGATGACATTGAAGTATCCGTCCAACTCTCCTTGCTACAAAGCAAAAGAAAGAAGAGTCAATCAAAGTATTTGTAAAGAGATTTCGGAGTATGGCGCTCCGATATCCAAGTGGTATGACACATGTTGGCCCAGAGACCTTCTACTCTAGTTTTGATGATGATTAACTCATGTAGTTATAGCTTACTAATAATCTTGTGATATTTACTTTCAGATATTTAACCAAGATATTAGTAGGTGATTAGCTTCAACAAAGGTGTTATGGAGCTTTCACATGGTGATTCAAGACCTCGAGCGTCTAAGTTTACATCTAGCACTCGTTGGAGTCAAGCTCAGGGAATCGCGTTTGGATCGAGTCATCTTGGAGATGACGTTCTACAAGAAGGCTTCATTTTGTTTAGTTAAGATTTAGTTTAGATCCATTGTAAAGATTAGATAGTGTGATATGCTCAAGTTCACAACACACACTTGTTTTAAGTTTCATGTTTATTGGTTTTGGTTTTCGGTTTAACCGATCTTGGTTTTCATGAATAGAATTGAATCAAAACAAGTTTATATGGTTTAATGTATATTAGATTTGATCTATATACATATATGCTTCATCTATTTAGAAAAACTTATTTTGATAAGTCTACTTCATGAGTTTGGAGTTTTGTATTTTGACAAAACTTATTTTTAGATTTAATGTCAAAAACATAGATATAATACCTTTTATGTATATTGGATTCTATCCATATACTATATGCTTCAAAGTTGTTTCAATATCATGTTTTTGTATTTCATGTGTTTTGGAAAAGATTTCCATTTTAAAATTCTATTTTTGAAAATACGGTTTTTGGTTTAAGGCAAAATTTTCAAGTCACAAAAATGATTCAAATAGTTTGAAATATGTGTTGAATTTTTGTCACACATATTTGTATTTTAAAGATAGTACAAGAACTGATTTTGTGAAATTTATGTGATTTTATGGGATTTAATTGAAGTTAAAAAGACCAGTTTTTAAATCCTGAAAAATCCCTGCCAGGCTCTGGCGGTCGACCGGGGGCGGTCGACCGGACCAATAGTCGGTCGACCGACCCCGTCGACCGATACGCGCACAAAGGCCAAGTTGGCTTGGCCGGTCGACCGTGCAGTCGACCGACTGAAGTCACCTCGCACTCGGGTGGGGGCGGTCGACCGTGAGCTTTGGCCCGGCCGACCTGGCGGTCGACCGCTGGGCTCAACGGTCAAAAATTTGACCGTTAGCCGGTCGACCGGAAGGGCATTCTAGCCCTTTCCAGCTACCAACGGGCAGATTTTCTTGGGGGTTATAAATACCCCATTCAAGAGCTGTTTTTTAAGAAGTTTTTAAGAGAGAAAATTTTACATACTTAAAGAGTTTTTTCAGCAAATGTTTTTGGGTTCAAAATTCTTATTCTTTATTTGTTTTATAAAGTGTTGGAAATTCAAAGAAAATATAGTCTTTTGGGAATTGGTTTTTGGTTTAAATATTCTATATCTATTTGGAGTTTTTCCCAAGCATTTTTTTTGTTCCAAACACTTTGTTTTCTCACACTTGAGCTTATCATTTCTATCCTATCTATAGGATCTTTGTTTAGTGAGAAAAGATTGGGTTTGTGGTCTTTGTGATCACCTTGAGTTGTAGACCTCTTTTTCTTGTTGTTGAAACCCTCTTGTGTAGAGGTGAGTGTGGGGTTGGTTTGGAATCCCTCTAAGTGTATAGGAGATTGTGATTGTTAGCTAAGTGCCTATCCCTCTATTATGAGGTTGATATTGTGGTGGCTTCGTGTCTAGCCTCTAAGTGTAGAGGTTGCGTTGTATTTGAGAGAGGAGTTGTGTACTCTCAGTTATTGTATTGCCCAAAATTCTCAGTGGAGGTTCCCTGTGTGGGAAGTCCTGTGTGGACGAGTTAGTGAAAATCCTTCTGTGTGAAGGCGGGGATGTAGAGCTGTGTGCTCGAATCTCGAAACATATCTTGGTGTTTGCGTTTGATCCACTTTCTCTTACTCTCTCTCTCTCTCTCTCTCTTACATTGTGCATTGATTCATATTGTCATATCATATACATGCTTGGCTTGTTTGTGTACCTCACTTGTGTTTAACCAAGAGAGCTTCATATAGCACCTCAACTCTTTTTCAGAGGAATTAAGAGGAGTTAGTTCAGAGCCCTTCACCAGGAATTCGGCTACACTCTTTGGTTACACTAAGTGTGTTGCAATTAAGTTTTTAATTTCCGCATTATTGTTCATAGATTAGCCGTGCACCTATTCACCCTCCTCTAGGTATACTTTCAACACAGTCTACACTGATAGAGACTTGCCACTACAATTTACAAGCTACACTCCTAGCTCAAATAGGAGTAACTCAAAGTCACACCTGAAAGCAACTAGTCTTACAAAGCGAACGAGCAGAAGACATAGTTGCAAGAGTAAACCAAAAAGATTACAAAAGCATGTAGCTTTAAATCTACTTGGCAACGAGGTGATCTGACTAATACGACTGTCATATTTAACATTTACCTCTAAACAGTCTAAATCATTCCATCGGTATAATATCAAAGACTATTTGTGTGTTACTCCCATGGAATAAAAACCTGAAAGTACATCATGTACTACAAATAAAGAAGTACTATCCCTGATCATATTCAACAATACACCTCTGATCAAATAAGTACTCATAGGGAACAATAATTTCTCTATCAATTCCCCCACAAAGTTAATACTTTTTTAATCCCCAGCAGAATTTTCGAAGTTATCTGTGGAACAATAATTCAACGCCTCTAACAGCTAAAGGATAGAGGAACACATTAGTTTTTAAGTTCAATACAAAATTCTCGATAACTCATCATGCTGAGGGGAACAACATGGCTAACCCAACTTAAACAGTAGTTGGTAAAGGAAAACTAAATCTGTTGATGGTTAGGGTTTGCTAAAAATCCAAAGGGACCTTATCCCAACTTCTCCTCCGAAATCCCCTACCAATTCCCTTCCATGAAATGGTAGGACCACAGAAACCTGTATTCACTGCCCCAGCAAAATGATTACAGATCGAACCTGTCATGCTAACATTATACCTTTGACAGTAAAACTTTTGTAGCTCCAATGGATCAAACTACACTTGTCGTTCTCTCCCATAGATTGGCAACTCCAGTTAAAGTACTGTTATGTTCAAAACCACACCTCAACAGTAAACGAACCCTTGTCAAGTTAACATCACACCTTTGACAAGTCATTTTCTAATCCCTAACGGAGTCCGTCATATTAACACTACACCTCGACGATAAGACTTCAATCGATCCCCAACGGGTTCAAATCACACTTATCATTCTCTCCAATAAAATGACAGGTCCATCTAAATTGCGCAAATTGCAATCTCTAGTGAAGCACTAGTCATATTAATACTATGTACAATAAGACTCCAATGTATCTCTAACAGATCAAATCCCACTTGTTATTCTTTTCAATAGAATGACAAGTCCACTCAACATTGTCAAATCGCAAAATTTGCCGGTCAGGTTAAACACTACACCTCTGATCAACCATGCTCAAATCGTAAGATGCATGACTGTTACGTTAATATCGCATCTCTAATAGTAATTTTCTCAGTTTTCTTAGTAGAAATGAGAACCTATGGTTAAAACTATACCTCTCCAGTGCTAAGTTAAAAATTACCTCTGACGCGCACCACTGTTAAGTTAAACATTACATCTCTAATAGTCAGCAAATCTCTATCAAGTTAACATCATACCTCTGACAACACTCTTCTCAATTTCTCAATAAAAATGTGTTTTTCAATGCTAAGTTAACATCACACATCTAGCATTCATTTCATTGTTAACTCTCCAATGCGACAGTTGTGTCAAGAAGACATCCGCGTCTTCAATATCTAAATGAAGGTTATGACATCCGCGCCCAATGACAGGTACGTCCAACGCGACATTCACGTCTACAACAATGAGATCTGTGGGGGGGGGGGTGAATAGGTGTTTTGCTAATCAAATGCTTTTTTAAAACTACTTATGATGAATTATGCAAACGGTCACTCAAAATAAGAATTAAAGCTGAATTTCCTGTGAAGAGTTCTAGAACTTCTCCTCTTTGATTATGCGCTCAATTGCCTCCTTGTTGAGATGAGTATTGACTGAAAGTGATGGATGAAATACAAGCAATGATATTAAACAAGATAAATAACCACACAAGTATGAAAAGTAAAAAGTAATAGAGAGTAAGACACAAGCAATCGCAAACACAAAGAAATTGTTCGAGCTTCGAGTCACCACTCTACGCCCCGCCTTCACCACTATGAAGAATTTCACTATCCTCTAAGGGATCTTCCACATAGGGACCTTACATAAAGGAATTACAACTTAGTCTATACAAGACCATAATACACAACTCCACCATTCAACCCTCTACACAAGAGATAGTACAAAACCAATGATGTTACAAAGCTCTTGGTGATCCAACAAGATCACAAACACACACTCTCTTACAACTTCCTATAGAGTAGAATATGAAGTGTAACTCAAGAAGTTAAGTGAGAGAAGAAATTCAGTTAGAAAGAATTGAAGAGTTTTAAAACCAACTGTAAATAGCTTTGGAAAGAAAGAACTTGAAGATTGAAAGGTTAGAATAACTTTTCTCTTTTGAAACGAACTGAAAACTTGTAAAGTTGTGTTATTTTGTTTATCCCAAAACTAATGACCCATATATATATATATATATATATATATATATATATATATATATATATATATATATACATATATATATATATACATATATATATATACATATATATATATAGACTTGTATCCTTTCAAAAGGATTTGATCCCGGATCCTTCCCACTAAAATTCAACCCTCCAACATTCGAATACAAGATCCACTCCGTTGAAGTGATCTATACTATTTCAAGTATCTATAAACCAAAAATCAAGTGTTTTAAATACTTTTTGCCCATCCATCAAGTAGGGAAAAAACGGACGGCCTAAATAGTGAGTTGGTTAGTTTAACGGTGTAGAACATTTGAAATCTAACAAAAATTAGTTTATAGGGGTTTTTAAATGTTTAGATCATAATGAAATGGCCGGATCGAGAATTTGTATGTCTAAAGACATAGATCTAACCAACTCACTACTTTCGGCCGTCCATTTTGCGTCGCTTGATGGATGGGCAAAAAAGTATTTAAAACACTTGATTTTTGGTTTATAGATACTTGAAATAATATAGATCAACTTCAACGGAGTGGATATTGTATTCGAATGTTGGAGGGTTGAATTTGAGTGGGAAGGATCCGGGATCAAATCCTTTTGAAAGGATACAAGTCTATCTCTCTCTCTCTCTCTCTCTCTCTATATATATATATTATATATATATATAATATATATATATAATATGTATATATGTATGCAATGAATAAATATCATTTGTTAATCATACCAGGTAATTTGGGGTGTGTTTAGACACTTGAAAACCAACATGCCAGTTGGAATCTACTAAAAACAAAACAGATTTAAAAAATAGCTATTATAGACAACTGACAGGCTATCGATCGACCAGCCGGTCAACCGCCAGCTCATCCAGAAAAGAAAAGAGCTGTTGGCTCCGGTCGACCGCCCATTAGTTCAAAAAGGAAAAACAAATGGTCGGTCAACTGGGTCAGTCGATCGACCCTAACCGAGAGTTAGGGTTCTCTCAGTTGGTCGACCGATCGGTCGACCGCAAGGGTTAGCGGTCGACCGGTCGGTCGATCGACAACGTGCACAAACGTGTGCACGTCCCTTGGCCAAAGGCCCGGTCGACCGGGAAGTTGACCGTTTTGGCCTGAAATGGGCACGGTCGACCGTCCGATCAATCGACTTGGCCTGAAATAATTCTCTGGATAGTTTTTGAGTTTCAAACATTTTTCAAAGTATTTTGTATGGTTTATAGGTAATGTAGCAATATATAGGTAATGAAATACATGTTCTTAACTTGTTATAAAATTTTGAAAAAAATTTATGAGACATGTATCAGAACCAAAAATGTAAAATATCAATACTATCAAAACTTGAATTTTTGAAATCGTGTATTTTGTGTGTGTGTAACTTCTTGAACATTACAAAACTATATTCTATACTTTAACAAACTAATATCTTACAAGACTCTAGATGACTACAAGATCTTCAACCGGACTTCTCCATTTGCGACGTCGAGTGCTTTGAGCTTTAATCTCGTGTTTGAATCTTCTTGAGTTTCAACACCTTCCTTTAGAGAAAAAAACTCCTTGAATCTTTAAGACCCTGAAATATACTTAAACACTTGAACTTGATTAGTACTAAATAACTACATATGTTTTTGTTATCATCAAAACCATAAAACCTGGATGATTGTAACCTTGGGCTAATAATCTCTCCTTTTGTATGATGACAAAACATATGAGTTATTTAAAATAAAAGATAGGAAAGATCTTGAAAAGCTCCCCCTCAAATTATACTATCTATCAAGTACAAGAAAACATTATGACTTTTAAATGGATTTGACAATATAAGCAAGTCACACATATATGCATATATAAAGATGATACCAATTTAGAATAATATGCATATGTAGCCTACCATCCTTCTAATCCTCCTCCTCCAGAAATAATATGCAATGAGTAAAAATATTAAATCATGGCATTACATATTCGCATAGAAATGGATATACATGAAGTTCACAAAATATCAAATCATCTTAATAACTCATCTAATATCTCTGCCCCTTTTTGTCATGCATCAAAAAGGAAAAGGACATCAACATAAAAGAGATATTAATTTGAAAAAAATGCATGTATAAAGAATTTTAAAAATACATTAAACAATTTCAAAACTTATGATTTCATAATACAAACATTTAACTCACCATAAATAAATAAAAAATCTATTATAATCTAGTGGTTTAGTTAAAATATCCGCAAGTTAAAAATCGGTAGAAACATAATCAATTTCAATATCACCTTTCTCATAGTGATCTCTAAGAATGTGATATTGAATATCTATGTGCTTGGTCTTGCTATGTTGATTTGCATTTTTGGTCATATGAATGATACTAGTATTATCACAAAATATTTTAATATGGTCATAATACAAATCATAGTCAAGGAGAGTATGTTTCATCAAAAGGATTTGTGCACAATAAGCCCCGACCGCAACATACTTTGCCTCGGGGTTGAGAGGGTTGCAGAATTTTATTTCTTGGAAGACCATGAAATAATGCAATTTCCTAAAAATGACAAGTACCACTAGTGCTCTTCCTATCTACTCTATAACCGCATAGTCGGCATCCGAATAGCTCGTCATGGAAAGTTGTGAAATCACCTAGTGGGGTGAATAGGTGATATGCTAATCTAGTGAACTAAATGCGGAAGCTAAAAACTATTTTGCAAACATACTTAATACAACCAACAAGTGCAGCCGAATTCCCCGTGAAGGGCTCTGGACTAACTCCTCTTGATTCCCTAGATAAGGGTTGAGGTGCTATATGAAGCTCTTGTGGTTAAGTATAAGTGAGGCACAACAAACAATCCAAGCATATAATGAATAAGCAATATGAATATATGCAAGGCACAAATGCAAGCAAATAAGATATGGCAATATGAATGATGCTATGCACAAAAGTAAAGAGAGAGTGTTAGAGAGACAATGGATCAACGCAAACACAAAGATATGTTTCGAGGTTCGAGCCCCTAGCTCTACGTCCCCGCCTTCGCCGAGAAGGATTCTAATCCACTATCTTGTCCACCGAGGACTCCCACCGAGGGAACCTTTACAGAGAAGGATTTGTACAACAAGGGAGTACCGAACTCCTCTCTCAAACACCGCCTCACAACCGAGGGGTAGGCCCGTAGCCAAACAACCACAACACCTCTACCGAAAAGGGTTACAACCACCAAACTCCACCTCACACAAGAGGGAGCAAACACAAATCTTCACCTCTATCAAAGAGGGAGCAAACCACAATCCTCAACCTCTACCAAAGAGGGAGCAACCCAATCAAAGCAAGGGTTTTTACAACAAGTGGTTACAAAGACCACAAACTCTCTTTCCTCTTTTTCACAAAACAAGATCCTAATAGAATAGGATAGATGATAACTCAAGTGTGGAAAAAACAAGTGTTTTGATCAAAGAAAATCTCTTGGGAAAATACCAAATTGATATAAAAGAAATGAAGAACAAGAAACCAATTCCCAAAAACTTGTTTTCTTTGAAAATAACAAAACACTTAAAAAACAAAACAAGATGAATCTTTTTGCTCTTTAAACTCTTTTGAAAACTTCTTTTTAAAACCAGAGAGTAGGGAAAAATTAGCTCAGAAAATCTTAGCCAAAATCCAAAAGAAATGGGGTTTATATAGGCCAAACAGAAAAACTAGCCGTTAGGCTGATCTGGCAGCCTGACAGGCTTGCGGTCGACCGGCCCCGGTCGACCGCCAACGGTCAGAAATATGACCGTTGGAGCAAACCGGTCGACCGCTCGGCCGACCGACCGCCCAGATACAGAGAGCAGACTCTCTCTCTTCGGTCGAGCGCCGGTCGACCGCCCAGATTCAGAGAGCAGGGCTCTCTTGTCCGGTCGACCAGTCGGTCGGCCAGCCCACTGTGCTGCCAGATGTGCACAGCTCTGTGCACGTCGGTCGACCGCACGTTCGACCGGCCCTGGTGCGCGGTCGACCGAGCGGTCGACCGACCTGGCTGTCAGCCAGTTCTGGGTCAGAAACTGGGTAAAAAAAACTTGTTAAAAAAATTTCTAATAAATCCAATAAATCTTGTAAAAAATCCCTAAACATAGTTTTATCATTTTGCATTGATATATAAACTTGTGATAAAACATTTTAACTCAAATATCAAGCATATGAAACCATTTTGTGTTTTAATATTTTACCAAAAACCAAAACTTGTATTCTATCAAACTTGGATTTTTCTCAATAGGAAACCTGATTTTCCTAAAAACTCATGAATAGACATATCAAAATAAGTTTGTTTAAGATATTAAGCATGTATGTATATTGAACACATCTAATATACATAAAAACCATTAAACTTGTTTTGATCTAAACTATTCATGAAAACCAAAATCCATAAAACGTTGTGTGTATTGTGCACTGAGCATATCAACTATATTAAGCTTTACACATGGATCTAAAACACACTAAACTAAACTATGGATACCTAAGTCTTCTTGATGATCTTTATCTTCAAGTCGACTCGATCCAAACGTGATCCACCGAGTGCAAATGTATGATCTTGATACTCGGGCACTGGAATCACCATGTGAAAGCTTCTAAACACCTCTTGTTGAAGCAATCACAAACTAATATCTTGCTTAATGATCTGAAACTAAAATCACAAGATTATTAGTAAACATAACTACATGAGTTATCATCATCAAAACTAGAGAGGAAGGCCTCCGGGCCAACAAATCTCCCCTTTTTGATGATGACAAAACTCATGGAGTTTATATATGCATGGATTAAAGTTAAGCTTCAAAGAAGCTCCCCTTAACTCATGCATAAACAAATAAACAATAAATATGCAATGAATGACAATGCATAATCATGCATAAACAAAAAAAAGGCTCTAGATACCCAATGAAATGTTCAAAAATAAAACATTCTCTAGATACCAATTAAAATTAAACTAAATTAAACTTAATATATGCAAAACATAAAACATGTATATATAAAACTTGATCAAACTCAAAATCTTTCTCCCCCTTTTGTCAATCATCAATAAAGGGGTAAAAATCAACACAAAACAAAATCTTCTCCCCCTCTTAATATGAAGAAACAATTCATCAATAAGGGGTAAATAAGACATGTTCTCCACCTTTTTGTCTAAAACAAAAACCAAAACCAAATAGGGGTGACAATCAATTAAGGTATCAATTGAAATGTGTCAAAGTAGTATCTTGATACCAATTGAAAGTAAAATAGATCAATAAATAAATGGTATATGCGATATACATTCATGAAAAGGAAGATGTGAAGCTTCCTACATAGATACATTACAATGAAGGAGGGATGACAAGCCCTAAATCATATAACGTACACTATGCAATGCATAAGAGGAGATGTGAAGCTCCCCCTACACGGTACCACATAAAGAAGAGATGTCAAGCTCCTCAATACAAGATTCACTCAACATGAATCTATATGTAGAAGAGATGTTAAGCTCTCCTTACATATAGGCAATATAAATCAAAACAAAAATTTGAGATTTCATTTTAAATCATTCAAATAAACATTTTGATATCAAAAGAGAGTATTTTTCTTTTAAACATATGATATCAATTTGAAATTTTATTTTCTATCATAAAGTAAGGGAGTGGAAATACAAATACCAATTGAAATATGAAAATCATAACAATTGAAATACGAGAATCGAATTTTCTCCCCCTTATGAAAAACAAACAAAAAACAATGCGTAGGCTTGAATTAAGATACCAATTGAAAGCTAAATCAATTGAAAAAAAGATAGAGCTCAAGCTTAGTATAAACAAAATTTTTGTGCTTAAAGATATAGTGAATAATAAGCACAAATAAAACATATATATGTATGAAAAGTTTAATACCAATTGAAATTGATACTATTGGAATAGAAAAACATACATACATACAAATATATATGAGTATACAAGAAAGGTCAAAATTGATACCAATTGAAAAGATCCAATGATACCAATTGAAACAACAATAATATCAAAGTATAACTCATATAACCTAGCCTTCCAACACATGCTTATGTTAAAAAGATTTTCAATGTAAAGCATACACAAGGCATGGTCTCCCAAACCAACCGCCTTAGATGGTAGGGGTTTTCAAAAATAGATTTGAAAATAAGCTTTGTTTGAAAAACTCTACCATATGAAGAATACCGTAACTAGTTATATGAAAAATTTGTAAAGTAGTACGAAATCCTTCAAGTAAGGAATAAAACAAAATTATTTTTCATGAAACATGAAATCCACATGATAATCAACACTCTAAGTCATTAAGCATAAATATGACTCATGAAAACAAAACATGAGTAAACAATAAATGTGAGTGTACAAATAAGATGTGAAGATCATAATCATGAAAGATGGACAATAAGCTCAATATTCCTTGAAACATGAAAACGTAAAAATCATCAAAACTATTTAATCTTCAAGGTATATGTATGTCCTATACGAACTAAAGTATACATACATATCCAAACACAACGAGTCCACAAAGATATATGCATGAAGGCACGTGGCTCAAAAGGATGTATATGTATAACAATAGTTTGGATAAAATAGACATATACATGAAGTAAACATAAACACATGAAAACATGAAAATCTAATTTCCATTAAAACAAATTTATTTCAAGGTATATGTATGATTTGTCAACACAAAAAGTATACATACATATCCCTAAACACAATTGAGTCCATATGTATAGATTTGCATGAAAAGCAAATGACTCAAGGGGTATACATGTATATCTTAAAGTTTGGCAAAATAAACATACTCATAAAACAAATCCAAAAATAGGAATACAAGTTTAAAATGTATGGATCTCAAAACTAGACTATACAAGCACATCTAATGGGTTCAAAAAAGCATTCAAGCTCAAACATATAATAGATTTATTTGTGGCCCACTATATGTACAAGTATATACATAGTCTTAATGAAAACTAACATTTAAACAAGTAATCAACACATGAAGCATAAAACAAGATATGAATGAACATGAAAAGCATAAACATGATTATTCCAATGTTATTAAACCTATGATAAACATGATAGCTAAACAATTAGTGAGAACACAAAATAATAGTCCATATTAAACATGGGTGTCTCAAAATGCTATACATGCATGTCAAGAGTCTGATAATCATGGCATTTACATACTAATCAAAATAATGAAACATGCTATAATGAATAGAATGGAAAGCATGTAAACAATAATTAGGAGTTAGGAATCGTTACCAAAACCTAGAAGGCAACTATCCTTGTCTCCAAAACATAGTGGTCATCTCCACCAAACATCCCTTGAAAGTGATGCATCCAAATGATTTTCATGAAGCTCGGAACGCATTCACTCTAAGGTACCTCATACTCTCACGTCATGCGAGAGCCCACACCTACATCAAACATAAGAGGGTGGTCTTTGGTACACATATCTTATTGGGTCCATGGGGGTTAGTCCCTTCTCTAACCCAACAAAATTATTTGCTAAATTTGAAACATGTATACGATCATAGCAAATTTAGCAAGGTAGCCCTTACGTCCACAATGTGTACAAGTGTACACATGAGCATACAACGTGTGATGGTGTCCGTGAGGAGCATGTGTATGCCGTGGAGGGTGTGCATGAAAAGATGGAACTTGTCTTTCGAAATAAAGTTTCCAAACGTGTATGGCTCTTGGCACAATGGCTCAAAGTGGAGCCCAAACAATCTACACTCTTCTTAAGCATGGATATATCTTTTTCAATAAAGAAGCAGTGTGGCATGCAAGGGTGATTTAGATAGAACTACCCTAGCATGGCAAACATGTGAATCCAAATCATTTTTCAAAGATTTATTTTTCTTTAAACAAATTTCTAATTCTTTTGAGATAAAATTAATTTCATTTTTCAAAATATTGTTATCTCTTAAAATAGAATCTACTTTTGAAGATAAAACCTCATTATTTTTCAAAACATTAACACAATCATTTTTATTCTTCAAAAATTCATTTTCTTTTAGTGCAAGTTCAAGTTGAGATTTCAATGAATCCCTTTCATTATAGACCTCAACCTTCTCTTGCAAAACCTTGTCAAGTCTAGAATGCAAACTTTATATTTCTTTTCAATTCCTAGACTTTTCTTTTTTAAAACTTTATATTTTTCAATTAATTTTTCACAACTATAGATAGTTCTTCATTCAAAGCATGGCATCAACAAATTCATCACAAGAAGAATTAGAATTAAAATCATCATCTAAGTTGGTTTCTGAGTGTACCTCAAGGGAGTTATTCCCTTGGATCATATAGCATTGTTGTGGCTCGGATTCTCCACTAGATTCCTCCTCTTGTTGAATTGGCACTTGAAGCTTGGAGGTGGTGGTGAGGGTGTCAACATATTCCACACTGCAAATGCGGAATCAAAATTAGAAGCAAGCATAAGATACTTTAGGTAACGTGCTTCTAATGGCCTCAAGGGCTTGTGCATTGGTCCCTATATGCTTGCTATCACTAAGGTAGGATTCCTTAGAATTGGCAAGATGAACCTTATATCTAGGGTTTGTAGGTAAATGACATCCTAGTCTCCAAACAACAAATTTGGAAGGGTCAAACATAGGTGGGGTCATGAAGTCCATGGGGTCCAAACTATATGTGTGCAAACAAGCAAGTGCAAATGATAGACTAGCAAACAAGGATCTCACTCCTAGGATGTTAAGCCTAAGTATCAGGAGCGTAGGCTCTGATACCAATTGAAATCACCTAGAGGGGGGTGAATAGGTGATATGCTAATCTAGTGAACTAAATGCGGAAGCTAAAAACTATTTTGCAACACACTTAATACAACCAACAAGTATAGCCGAATTCCCCGTGAAGGGCTCTGGACTAACTCCTCTTGATTCCCCTAGATAAGGGTTGAGGTGCTATATGAAGCTCTTGTGGTTAAGTATAAGTGAGTCACACACAAACAATCCAAGCATATAATGAATAAGCAATATGAATATATGCAAGGCACAAATGCAAGCAAATAAGATATGACAATATGAATGATTCTATGCACAAAGTAAAGAGAGAGTTAGAGAGACAATGGAAAAACACAAATACAAAGATATGTTTCGAGGTTCGAGCCCCTAGCTCTACGTTCCCGCCTTCACCGAGAAGGATTTCTAATCCACTATCTTGTCCACCGAGGACTCCCACCGAGGGAACCTTCAACGAGAAGGATTTGTACAACAAGGGAGTACCGAACTCCTCTCTCAAACACCGCCTCATAACCGAGGGTAAGGCCCGTAGCCAAACAACCACAACACCTCTACCGAAGAGGGTTACAACCACCAAACTCCACCTCACACAAGAGGGAGCAAACACAAATCTCCACCTCTATCAAAGAGGGAGCAAAACACAATCCTCAACCTCTACCAAAGAGGGAGCAACCCAATCAAAGCAAGGGTTTTTACAACAAGTGGTTACAAAGACACAAAAACTCTTTCCTCTTCTACAAAACAAGATCCTAATAGAATAGGATAGATGATAGCTCAAGTGTGGAAAAAATAAGTGTTTTGATCAAAGAAAATCTCTTGGGAAAATACCAAATTGATATAGAAATGAAGAACAAGAAACCAATTCCCAAAAACTTGTTTTCTTTGAAAATAACAAAACACTTAAAAACAAACAAGATGAATCTTTTGCTCTTTAAACTCTTTTGAAAACTTCTTTTTAAAACCAGAGAGTAGGAAAAAATTAGCTCAGGAAAATCTTAGCCAAAATCCAAAAGAAATGGGGTTTATATAGGCCAAACAGAAAACTAGCCGTTAGGCTGATCGGCAGCCTGACAGGCTTGCGGTTCGACCGGCCCGGTCGACCGCCAACGGTCAGAAATATGACCGTTGGAGCAAAACGGTCGACCGCTCGGCCGACCGCCAGATACAGAGAGCAGACTTCTCTTTTCCGGTCGACCGCCCGGTCGACCGCCCAGATACAGAGAGCAGGGCTCTCTGGTTGGTTGACCGGTCGGTCGGCCGGCCCACTGTGCTACCAGACGTACACAGCTCTGTGCATGTCGGTCGACCGCACGGTCTACCGGCCCTTGGTACGGTCGACCGAGAGCGGTCGACCGACCTGGCCTGTCAGCCAGTTCTGGGTCAGAAACTGGGTAAAAAACTTATTAAAATATTTCTAATAAATCCAATAAATCTTGTAAAAAAATCCCCAAAAATAGTTTTATCATTTTGCATTGATATATAAACTTGTGATAAACATTTTAACTCAAATATCAAGCATATGAAACCATTTTTGTGTTTTAACATTTTACCAAAAACCAAAACTTGTATTTTATCAAACTTGAATTTTTCTCAATAGGAAATCTGATTTTCCTAAAACTCATGAATAGACATATCAAAATAAGTTTGTTAAGATATTAAGCATGTATGTATATTGAACACATCTAATATACATAAAAATATTTAAATTTGTTTTGATCTAAACTATTCATGAAAACCAAAATCCATAAAACGTGTGTGTATTGTGCACTTGAGCATATCAACTATACTAAGCTTTACACATGGATCTAAAACACACTAAACTAAACTATGGATACCTAAGTCTTCTTGACGATCTTCATCTTCAAGTCGACTCGATCAAACGTAATCCACCGAGTGCAAAGGTATGATCTTGATGCTCGGGCACTGGAATCACCATGTGAAAGCTTCTAAAACCTCTTGTTGAAGTAATCACCAACTAATATCTTGCTTAATGATCTGAAACTAAAATCACAAGATTATTAGTAAACATAACTACATGAGTTAATCATCATCAAAACTAGAGAGGAAGGCCTCCGGGCCAACAAGTTGTCCAGTTTTCAGATACCACAAGTCCATTCCAATAATGCATTTAAGATATCTAATAATGTATTTTATCGCAATTAAGTGAGATTCTTTAGGACAAGATTGAAATCTAGCACATAGACACACACTAAATATTATATCTGGCTTACTAGCCGTTAATAAAGCAAACTACCAATTATGCTTCTATAAAATTTAATATCTACATTTATATTTTGTTCATCCTTGTCTAGATTTGTAGTAGTGGCCATGGAAGTCTTACTAGCTTTGTAGCTTGAAGCTCAAATCTCTTGATGAGTTCACTTGTGTACTTAGCTTGATTGATGAAAATTACATCACTCATTTACTTGATTTGGAGTCCAAGGAAGTAGTATAGCTCCCATCATAGACATCACAAACTCGTTCTTCATGCATGATTCAAATTCTTTATAAATTTTTTTCATTAGTAGATCCAAAAATAATATCATCAACATAAATTTGAACAATTAGGATATCACTATCTACAAGCTTTGTAAACAAAGCGGTGTCAACTTTATCTTTAACAAAATTATTTAAAATTAGAAAAGTTGAAAGCCTTTCATATCAAGCTTTTGGAGCTTGTTTTAAACCATATAAAGTTTTATCAAGTTTGAAAACAAAATTTGAATGTGTAGGATCAACAAACCTGGGGGGTTATTCAACATACACTTTCTCATCTATAAAACCATTTAAAAACGCACTTTTGACATCTATTTGAAAAAGTTTGAAATCTTTAAAAGAAGCAAAGGCAAGTGTCATCCATATGGCGTCAAGCCATGCCTACGGGTGCAAAGGTTTCCTTACAATCGATACGTTCGATTTGAGTGTAACCTTGAGCCACTAATTTATCTTTATTTCTAATAACATTACCCAACTCATCCAACTTATTCTAAAAATTCATTTAGTACCAATGGTTGGTCTATCATGGGGTTTAGGAGTAAGATGACAAATTTCGCTGCGCTCAAATTGATATGAGCTCTTCTTACATTGCAAGCAACCATTATGAATCGGCCTTAGCTTCAAGGATGTTTCTGGGCTCAAATGTGAATAAAGGCAAAATGGTCACATAAATCTTGGAGTTTGGATTGAATAGTTACCTTCTTGGATACATCTGTTGACCTAAAAGTTACAATTCTCGGTTTTGTGTTTTGATGATAACAAAGCATATGAAGTTATTTGGTACTAATCAAGTTCAAGAGTATATTTCAGGGTTCAAAAAGATCTAACAGTGTTCAAGAAGATCTAACATGTTTCTTCCTCTAAAGGAAGGTGTTGATGCTCAAGGGTACTAAAGATCGGGATCATAACTCAAAGCACTCAGCGTCGCTCAAACATTACTATAAGAGAAGCCCGCTTGAAGATTCTTATAGTCGATTAGAACCTTGTAAGAAACTATTTTGTTAAAGAGTTGAATATAGATTTGAGGCTCAAAGATATACACACACAAAAGTGCACGTTTTCAAAAGTATTATTTTGACATGTTTGGTTTCGATACCTGTTCCATATTTTCTTAAAAATTTCTATCTCAGTTTAGAACTTTTATCTCATGGTTATACATGTCTTCTCTCTTTCAAAATTTAAACAAAAAATTATTTGAAAATTTTTTATCTTCAAAAATTACTTTGACCCAGATTTGGCCTAGTTGGTTGACCGGGCGGTCGACTGTGCCTACTACAGGCCAGAACGGTCGAACGCACGGTCGACCAAACCTCTGGCAATTGGGATGTGCATGTTGTGCACATTCCCAGTCGACCGACCGGTCGATCGATCGGTCCTTATTGCGGTTGACCAGGCGGTCGACCGACTGTAACTAGTTTGGTCTCGGTTAAACACGGTCGACCGACTGGTTGACGGTAAAATTTTTTTGAATGGCCGGTCAGTCGACAGACTGCCAAATTGGCAATAACGGCCAGTTCTTTTAAATCTTTTTTTAAACATGTTTTTTTGAAAACGTGAAAAGTTGAATTTTAGAGTCAATTTCTTCCTTTTTAGACCTGGTAACACTGTTCCAAAAGTATTTTTCTAAAACCTATATAAAGGTCATTGGGATAAAGGGTCATTGGGATAGAATATTTCACAATAACAAATTCTATTGAAAATCTAATTTTTGCTTTCAAAGAGAAAAAGTTTCAAGTTTCTTTTGTGCTCTTATTTTCAAAATTTTAATTGAGTTTCTCTGCTCTTAAAATCTCTCTTTTCTGATTTTCACTCTCACTTACATCTTTAAGCTTCAACTTTATATTTTACTTTATAGGATTTTTGTAAGAGAGTTGCAAAGAGAGTGTGTGATCTCTTGATCACCCAGAGCTTGTTATCTCAATTGGCTTGTGCTGCCTCTGGTGTAGAGGATTGAGTGTAGGATCTATATAACAAGCAAAACAACACTAGAGGGGGGGTGAATAGTGTTATTTAAACTTTAAACAAATCACTTGCAGAAATTAAATAATCACAAGAGATTAAGCACAGAAAAACAAACGCAAACAGCGGAGAGTTATCCTGGTTCGGTCCTTGTGACCTACATCCAGTCCCCAAGCAAACGCTTAAGATTTTCCTTTACTTTCCTTGTGTACACCCTACAACAAGTGCCTTGTGCACCACTTGACAAACACCCTTTGCCAACGTGCACAACTTCTCTTCCACCAAGAGAACACGCCTTGTACAATCTTCTACACCCAAGAAGACTCCTTGTACAACTTTCTTTGAAATGAATACAATAACTTCCTATAGCCTTGATAAGGATCTGTAGTGGACAAGGTTCTGTATAGGAAGGTTTAACTTCAGAATTCTTCACAAGAGGAAAATGGCTTTTGGTGAAGAAAGAAGTTGCAAATTTCAGTTTTCAGGATTCTGGAAATTTTGGCTTTGGAAATCTGATTGAAAGAATTAGTGAATGGCCTTAGGAATAACTTCTCTATATATAGATGTAGACTAGGGTCAGTTAGGGAAGTTATGGCATCAATTCAGACAATTTAAACATTTGAAAACGTTGCCAAAAGAATCAGATAAGAGAAACTGTCCAACAGTCAGAAACTGCTTATAGTCGACTAGGATACTGGATTAGTCGACTAGGCTAGGCAAAAGTTCACTTATTAGTCGACTAGGTAAGATTGTTAGTCGACTAGGGAAGTGTCTGTTGGAAACAAAAGTTTCTGGATAACTGAAATTAGTCGACTGTAACTAACTTGTAGTCGACTTAAAACTGGATTAGTCGACTGGATAAAAAGAGGTAGTCGACTAATTTTGTTTCAGAAAGAAACAGAGAGTTGGGTATTTTTGTGTCAAAGATTAGTCGACTTGAAAATAGGGTTAGTCGACTAGAGTATCTGTTAGTCGACTAGGAAGAAAGTCAAGTCGACTAATTTGGCTTACAGAGTCCAAACAGAGAGTTGAGAGTTTTTGTTCTAAGTGGACTAGTCGACTAGGGCTATATATCAAGTCGACTACATTGGGGTAGTCGACTATATCACTAGGGTAAGTCGACTTGGGAAGGGATTTTTGTGTGTAAGTAATCAAGGCTATTACAAAAACTTTCTAAGTTTACACAACAACTTCCACAAAACACCCGTAAGCTTAATAAACTCCATCTGAGGTAGAGCAATCATCATGTAGTAGTCGTGTTCGTCCATCATCAAAATCTAGTAATTGGAGAGGCGTCAACATCTTGAACTTTTCAGGTTCCAACATTCTCCCCCTTTTTGATGATGACAACATATGTCTATGATGGCTCCCCCTGCAACAAAACTCCCCTGCAGTAACTAAGTTATATAAAAAAAAATTTTGTCCCTGCAGAAAATGGTAGGTTGCACCTGCATGATTATATGTTAGTATTCATAACATATATATGTCAAATAGTGTCACAAGTTTGCACAACATGCAGAATTTTCAGAATATCACTATAAACACAGATATACATATCACAACATAAAATTCTCACATAACATAACAGAGTTTGTACATAAAAGTTACAAACATAACATAACAGAGTTTGTACATAACAAGTTACAAACATAACACAAAGTGATAACACATTAACAATTCTCCCCCTTTGTCATTAACAAAAAGAGAAGATACATAGGTCGGAAACATAAACTGACATAGTCTTTAAAAACAGAAAATACATAATAGTTCTTCAAAAGCAAAAAGCAGAAAAAGACACTCCAACGTCAATAGCTTCAATCTTCGGATCCGGGAGGAGGAGGCGGGTGATGAATCTTGAGAAGACTGATTATGGCTGATTGGGTAGACTCAATGGATTGCAGCCTAGTCATCATCATAGATTGATTCTCAAGAATGCGAGAGTGAGAATCCAACAAAGTTTGTTGTTGAGATTGAAGGGATGCTATCTGGGCGGACATGGAATTATAGAAAGCATCGGCATATGGATTTGGTTGAGTTGGAGGAGGATCGGGTTGTGAAGATGTAGATCGACCATGTGGAGGACTTGGTGATTTAGAAGGTGGTTGTTGGGGTTCATTAGAAGGAAACTCAGGTAGCTTCATCCTATTAATGGCAGCACGATCAAAGAACTCAAAACTCTTGACAACAGTTTCTTCAGAATCAAGATCAACATTATACTTCCGAAAGATTGGAGTGAGAAAGGCGCCAAATGGTAGGTGAGAAGAATGATACTTGACCATGGTGTCAAATATGATTTTAGCCCAATTAACGTCATGTCCAGCCATAATAGCATAGACACAGGACGATAATTCCCTTGAGTAGTAATTATAACTACCAGTCTTAGGGCAGATGTTATAGGAAAGGATTCTACCAATTAGACGGGGAATTGGCTTAAGCTTGTTGTTGGTCATGGGTAGATGTTGTCCTGGTAGAAAGATAAGATCTAAAACATCTTCATCATCCATCACAATCTCATCAAGAGTGAGGCCAGAATATGGAATAGATAAGATACGGCCAATAGTCTTGATAGAAAGCTTAATATGAACACCTTTAACATAGGATTGAAGATAGGTTTTATTTTCATTATCTTCAAAAGCTAAGTTGGTGTAGAATAGATAGATTAGAAAAGGATAATAAGCATCCTTAACTTCAGAGGAGAACATATTATATAAACCACAATTTCTAAGATAATCCATGATATCATAATCATAAAAATCATCATATTTAATGAACCTTCCTGGTATGATATCTAATTGAGACATACGAAGATAATCAGCCTCTAGCTGTGGATTTTTCAGATAAGTTCTAAAATCAACAGTGATTGAAGAGGATGAACCAGGAGTGAATTTTGTTTTCTTGGAACGAGACATGATGAAAATTGAAATTGGAACAAAAAGACAGTAGATAGTGAAGGAATATACTGAAATTGAAAGATTTTACCCTGAAATGAAGAACTTGGAGAGGAATTGGAAGGAAGTGGCTGGAAGAAGTCGCAGAACTTCGGGTGCCCTAGGTTTTTCTCCTTGGTCGACTGAAGCTCGGTTGGAAGGAGAGAATGAGGGATTATTAGGGTTTTGATGAGTTAAAGAAAGAAATGAAAGGTTAAGATGAATCCTAGATATAAATCAATGGATAGGATTAAATAATAATTGATATCGGATCCTTAACTTAAGTTATTGGGTCGGGTTTGAATCAAAAATCCGAAAACAGAAAAACAGAAATTCACAGTTTTAGTCGACTTACAGGACAAGGTTAGTCGACTAATAATAGGTCTAGTCGACTGTAAATTTACTATAGTCGACTAATTCTGGACAAATCAGAGATTGAAGTTTCTGTTTGTTGCAGGAGTCGACTAGGTAATATTTCAAGTCGACTAAGACTTTTATAAGTCGACTAATAAGAGTTATAAGTCGACTAACTTGCATAAAAATACTGCCTTTGAAAAAAATCTAAGAAATTGTTTAAAAATCTGAAAAATTACAAATACCAAGATCTCTTCTAAATTTTATAAAGATATCTTCTTTTAGTGGTTTAGTTAATATATCAGCAACTTGATTATCAGTTGATATGAAATTTAAAGAAATATCACCTTTTAAAGCATGATCACGTAAAAAATGATGTCTAATATCAATATGTTTGGTACGTGAATGGTGAACTGGATTTTTAGATAGATTAATAGCACTTGTATTATCACACATAATAGGTGAATTTGTGAGAGTCATGCCATAATCAAGTAAGGTTTGTTTCATCCATATAATTTGGGCACATGCAACACTAGCAGCAATATATTCTGCCTCAGTTGTTGATAAGGATACGGAATTTTGCTTTTTACTGAACCAAGATACTAGTGAATGTCCCAAAAAGTGACAAGTACCACTAGTACTCTTCCGGTCAGATTTACAACCAGCAAAATCAGCATCACTATAAGATAATAAATCAAATGTGCATGACTTTGGATAAAATAAACCATAGTTGACAGTGTTATTTAAATATCTAAAAATCCTTTTTACGGCTTTAATATGTGATTCCTTAGGATTTGACTGATATCTAGCACATAAGCATACGCTAAACATTATATCAGGTCTA
Source organism: Agave tequilana (assembly GCA_038442645.1). Lineage (NCBI taxonomy): Eukaryota > Viridiplantae > Streptophyta > Magnoliopsida > Asparagales > Asparagaceae > Agave > Agave tequilana. Next base: position 25,549 of record JAVJIF010015422.1, on the reverse strand, counting down.
CTAGAAGTAATATAAAGTAGAGAGCCAATCATACCTCTATAGAGTTTTTGATCGACATTCTTACCACTTTCATCTTTGTCCAAAAAGGTAGTTGTACTCATGGGAGTATTCTTGTGACCAGAATTTTCCATACCAAATCGCTTTAGAAGTTCCTTAGCGTATTTGCATTGGGAGATGAAGATTCCATCCTTCATTTGTTTGATTTGAAGACCGAGGAAGTAAGTGAGTTCGCTCATGTGGCTCATCTCAAATTCATTCTGCATAGTCTTAGAAAATTCTTGACAAAGATCATCATTAGTAGAACCAAATAATATATCATCAACATAAATCTGAATTATTAAGATATCTTTATTAACATGTTTGATAAAAAGAGTTGTATCTGCACTTCCCATTTTAAAATCAGAATTTAAAAGAAAACTCTTTAATCTATCATACCAAGCACGAGGTGCTTGCTTTAAACCATATAAAGCTTTTTTAAGTTTGAAAACATGGTTAGGAAATTTTTCATGTTCAAAACCTGGTGGTTGTTCAACATAAACAGTTTCTTTAATTATTCCATTTAAAAAGGCACTTTTTACATCCATTTGATATAATTTGAAATTCATAAAACATGAAAAAGCAAGTAATATACGAATTGATTCAAGTCTTGCAACTGGAGCATAAGTTTCATCGAAATCAATACCTTCTTCTTGATTGTACCCTTGTGCTACTAACCTTGCCTTGTTCTTAATGACTTCACCGGCTTCATTGAGTTTGTTCTTGAAGACCCATCTTGTACCGATGACGGGATGATCAGTAGGACGTTGCACAAGATCCCACACATCATTTCTCACAAATTGGTTCAACTCTTCTTGCATGGCGATTATCCAAAAATCGTCCTCACATGCTTCGTTGATATTCTTCGGTTCAATGATTGAAATGAAGGCAATTTGTGTCATGTAGTTCAACTTGGATCTCGTTTGAACGCCTTGATTTATATCTCCAATTACCAAATCTTGTGGATGATTCCTTACTTCAACATAGGCTTTTGGTAACTCGGTAGGAATTTCTTCATCCTTAGACACGTTAGTATCAACAGAAGATATAACAATATTATCTTTAGGAGAATCTATAATATGATCATCATCATGTGGAGAAGCATTAGAAACAAGTTTAGTCAAGGATTCATCAAATTTAACATGTAAAGATTCTTCAATAGTAAATGATTTTTTATTAAAAATTCTATATGCTTTACTATGAGTAGAATAGCCAACAAAAATACCTTCATTGGATCTAGCATCAAATTTATCTAAAGCATCTTTTGTATTTAAAATAAAGCATTTACAACCAAAAATCTTAAAATATGAAACTTTTGAAATCCGATCATGAAACAATTCATAAGAAGTTTTATTTAAAAATGGTCGAATAAGAACTCGATTTAAAACATAACAAGCAGTAGCAGTTGCTTCAGCCCAAAAGTATTTTGGTAAGTTACTATCCATAAGCATAGTTCTAGCACATTCTTGCAAAGTCCTATTCTTTCTCTCTACAACACCATTTTGAGGAGATGCTCTAGGAAATGCAAAATTATGTGTAATACCATACTTATTACAGAAATTTGAAAAAGATTCATTCTCAAATTCTCCTCCATGATCACTACGAATAGTGACTATGTTTAGAGACTTTTGATTTTGAATTCTTTTACAAAAACTTACAAATTCATCAAAAGTGTCATTTTTATTTTTCAGAAAAATCACCCATGTAAAACGTGAGTAATCATCTACAATGACAAAAACATATCTACTCTTGTTTAATGAAGAAACACGAGTAGGACCAAATAAATCCAAATGCAATAATTCTAAAGGTCTTTTTGTAGAAACCAAATCTTTTGATTTAAAAGAAGATTTAACTTGTTTTCCTAATTGACAAGAATCACAAAAATAGTCCTTTTTGAAAACAATTTTGGAAGACCTTTAACTAAGTTAAATTTTGAAATCTTAGAAATAGTTTTCATATTCAAATGACCAAATCTTTTATGCCATAAAAATAATCATTATTTGAAGCAATTAGACATAAATTTCATTTGAAGACATGCATGCTATTGACAATTCATATATGTTATTGTTTCGAAAACCTTTAAACAAAATATCTTTCATATTAGCATCATAAATAAGACAAACATCTTTTTCAAACACAATTTTATAACCCTTATCACATAATTGACTAATACTTAATAGATTGTGTTTTAAACCACTTACCAAAAGAACATTTTCAATAAGAGGTTTTGAAAGATTACCAACAATGCCGGTTCCAATAACTTTTCCTTTGTTATTGTCTCCAAAGATCACTGTACCTCCTTTTTTGATTTGTACGGAAGACAATAGTTGTATATGTCCGGTCATGTGTTTGGAACACCCACTATCAAGTATCCACTTTTCTTTGTTAGGTACCTATAAGATGAAACAATAAATATGGTACCCATCATGATAGGGTCCGAAAAAGGTTAGCCTTTAGGAACCCAAATCCAATTGGAATTTGGTTTCCATTTGTTAGTATAAACATAATTCTTAGAATTACACACATCATGTATAAAAGATGCAATATAAACATTCTTATCAATATTATTTAGATTCTTAGGAACCCATATATATTTGCATCTACTTCTTTTTGAAATATAATTTCTTTTTACAAAAGAATTGTATGGATTATGAACATGTGTAGATTTTACAAAATTAGTCTTTGAAAAACCAATACCAACATGAGTAGGCTTATACATGTTATCTTTTGAAAAACCAAGACCAAAATGGTTGTTAGACATCTTTTGAGAAGATAATAACATATTTAAACTTTCTTTTCCTTTATTAAATTTATTTACATTTTTCAAAAGATCTTCATACTTAATTTTGAAACTTATCATATCTTTATCTAAAACATTAATTCTAGAACTTAAAGAAAAAGTTTCCTTTTTAAGTAAAGCATTCTCTTTTAAGAAAACTTCATTGTCTCTTTTTAAAGATACAATAACTTTTTCAAATTCTTCTTTTTGAGAACTAAAAGATGATGTTTGAGAAACAAGAATTGAATTATCATTAACAAGTTTTTCATTTTCCTTTATTAAAACTTTATTTCTAATCTTTTCAGTTTTGAAATTACTATAAAGTTCATTAAAGGCTTCTAATAAAGCATCATAATCTTGTACCTCATCTTCTTGGGCCATGAAGCAAATATTGGCGGTTTCCGTTGCTTCTTCTTCGTCCGAGGAAGATGAGTCGCTATCATCCCATGTTGCTTGAAAGGCCTTCTTATTCTTGTTGAACTTGTTGAATTTGTTGGACTTGTTGAAAGTCTTGAAGTGTCCTTTTGATTTCATCAATGGACAATCCTTCTTCATGTGGCCTAGTTTGTTACACTTAAAACAAGTAGTAGTATCGTTAGTATCTTTATTCTTATTATACTACCTTGTTTTAAGAACCTTTTGAACTTTCTTGAAAGCATGGCCATTTCTTCTTCATCTTCATCCGAATTATCTGTATCTGAAGTTGCATGAAAGGCAAGAACTTTCTTCTTGGATTGATGTTGTTGTTCGTCCTTCTTTCTTTCTTCTATTTGCACTTCATATGCCATTAGATTACCGATTAGGTTTTCTAATGTCATCGTTGAGAGATCGTTCGCCTCTTCAATGGCGGTTGTCTTCTTCTCCCATTCCGGTGTGAGTGCTCGAAGGATCTTACGAACTCGTTCAACTTGAGTGTAGTCCTTTCCAAGGGATGCAAGAGTGTTGGTGATGTCGGTGAACCTTGTAACCATTTCGGATATGGTTTCGTTCTCCTTCATCTTGAACAATTCAAATCTGTGGACAAGAACAGAAATTTTAGATTCCTTAACCTTGTTCGTACCTTCGTGTGTTACCTCGAGTGTATGCCATATTTGATGTGCAGAGGTTGATGTAGACACACGGTTGAACTCTTCTTTGGTTAAGGCACAAAAGAGAGCGTTCATCGCCTTGGCATCCAGATTTGCATTCTTCTTTTGTTCTTCACTCCAAGCGCTGTAATTGGTTGTAGCTTTGTGTATGCTGCTTCTACAATGTTCCAAAGATCGTAGTCAAGTGACTGCAAGTAGATCTTCATTCTACACTTCCAGTAATTGTAGTTGGTTCCGTCAAAGAGCGGTGGACGTTGTGTAGAATGCCCTTCTTTGTATTGGGATGATGGGAACTCCGTTGCCATCCTTGTATGGTTGTTTGCCTTGAAACCTGCTCTGATACCAAATGTAGGATCTATATAACAAGCAAAACAACACTAGAGGGGGGTGAATAGTGTTATTTAAACTTTAAACAAATCACTTGCAGAAATTAAATAATCACAAGAGATTAAGCACAGAAAAACAAACGCAAACAGCGGAGAGTTATCCTGGTTCGGTCCTTGTGACCTACATCCAGTCCCCAAGCAAACGCTTGAGATTTTCCTTTACTTTCCTTGTGTACACCCTACAACAAGTGCCTTGTGCACCACTTGACAAACACCCTTTGCCAACGTGCACAACTTCTCTTCCACCAAGAGAACACGCCTTGTACAATCTTCTACACCCAAGAAGACTCCTTGTACAACTTTCTTTGAAATGAATACAATAACTTCCTATAGCCTTGATAAGGATCTGTAGTGGACAAGGTTCTGTATAGGAAGGTTTAACTTCAGAATTCTTCACAAGAGGAAAATGGCTTTTGGTGAAGAAAGAAGTTGCAAATTTCAGTTTTCAGGATTCTGGAAATTTTGGCTTTGGAAATCTGATTGAAAGAATTAGTGAATGGCCTTAGGAATAACTTCTCTATATATAGATGTAGACTAGGGTCAGTTAGGGAAGTTATGGCATCAATTCAGACAATTTAAACATTTGAAAACGTTGCCAAAAGAATCAGATAAGAGAAACTGTCCAACAGTCAGAAACTACTTATAGTCGACTAGGATACTGGATTAGTCGACTAGGCTAGGCAAAAGTTCACTTATTAGTCGACTAGGTAAGATTGTTAGTCGACTAGGGAAGTGTCTGTTGGAAACAAAAGTTTCTGGATAACTGAAATTAGTCGACTGTAACTAACTTGTAGTCGACTTAAAACTGGATTAGTCGACTGGATAAAAAGAGGTAGTCGACTAATTTTGTTTCAGAAAAGAAACAGAGAGTTGGGTATTTTTTGTGTCAAAGATTAGTCGACTTGGAAATAGGGTTAGTCGACTAGAGTATCTGTTAGTCGACTAGGAAGAAAGTCAAGTCGACTAATTTGGCTTACAGAGTCCAAACAGAGAGTTGAGAGTTTTTGTTCTAAGTGGACTAGTCGACTAGGGCTATATATCAAGTCGACTACATTGGGGTAGTCGACTATATCACTAGGGTAAGTCGACTTGGGAAGGGATTTTTGTGTGTAAGTAATCAAGGCTATTACAAAAACTTTCTAAGTTTACACAACAACTTCCACAAAACACCCGTAAGCTTAATAAACTCCATCTGAGGTAGAGCAATCATCATGTAGTAGTCGTGTTCGTCCATCATCAAAATCTAGTAATTGGAGAGGCGTCAACATCTTGAACTTTTCAGGTTCCAACATTGAGTTGGAGAGTTGTATACTCTGAATGGTTGTAATTCCTTATTGTAAGGTCCCTTTTGAAGAATCCAATAGTGAATAGTGAAATCCTTCACGGTGGTGAAGGCGGGGACGTAGAGCGGTGGCTCGAACCTCGAAAAAAATCTTTTTGTTTGCGATTACTTTATTGTCTCTATTTACTTGTTTATCATTCATTTATTCTTGTCGATATATTCGTCTTAAAGATAGCAATTGAGCACCTCAACTCTTATCTAGAGGAATCACGAGGAGAAGTTAAGAGCCCTTCACGGGAAATCCGGCTTCAAGTCTTGTTTTGAGTGATCGGTTGTATTATTTCATATTAAATTGTTTAAAATATTCATTTGATTAGCTATACTCCTATTCACCCCCCTCTAGGTGTAATTTCAACATCATCTATGATGAGGTCCTTGGGATGATTTAAAGCAAATCTCTAATCCTTCGGAAGTGGTTATGTTAGCTCCACTTCAACCTCTTGAACTTCACCTGTTTATCAATCTTTGATTTTTCTTCTTCTATAGGTGAGTCATTCAAGGTTATCCTCTCCATGTTTTCACTTAAAGAATCAATCTCTACAACATCTTCACAAAAGTATTTGATTCCTCAAACTTAACATATATAGATTATTCAATAGTCACGGTAGATCTATTGAAGACTCTATAGGCTTTACTAGTATTTGAATGCCCAACAAATCTGGTTTCGTAAGATTTGGCATCAAATTTTTCTAAATTATCTCTAGTGGTTAAACAAAGCATTTACAAGCAAAATCTTTAAAATAAGACACATTAGGTTTTCTCAAATAGTAAATTTCAAATGAAGTTTTAAAGTATTTTTACAAAAATAAATTCTATTTGAGATGTAACATGATATGTTTACGGCCTCAGCCTATAAATATTGAGGGAGTCCGTATTCATTTATCATTGTCCTAACTATTTCTTGAAGAGTACGATTATTTCTTTCAATGACTCCATTTTGTTGTGGAGTTTTAGGACATGATAGTTCATGTTTGATTCTATTTTCTCCACAATAAGTGATAAGAAATGGTTAATGAATTCACCGCCTCTATCACTTATTATACGTAGAATTAGAATTTTTTTCTTTTTCAACTTTTTTCTAAACACTGGAAAATGTGAAAAATCTTAATCTTTGTGTTCTAAAAAAAAACCCATGTAAATGAGAAAAATCGTCAAGCAAAATAAAAACAAAACAATTTTCACTTAGACTTTTGGTTTTAGTTGGACCAAACAAATCCATGTGAATTAATTCCAAGGGTCTTGATGTCATGATATTCTTGATAGTTTTGAAAGAGGATTTGATTTGTTTTTCTAGTTAGCACGCATCGCGAATGGTGGTCTTTTCAAATTTCAACCGAGAAATACCTTTTACCACTTTCTTATTGTTAATTATAGATAGATGGTCAAACGAAATATGACCTAGTCTTCTATATCATAACCAAGAATCTTCATTGAAAGCATTTAAACATGTAGCATTGCATTGTAAATTTGATATATCAATCATGTAAACATTATTTTCACGAAACCGGAAAGAACACATTCATTAGATTTTTTATCTAAAACATTGCAAGATAAAATCATCAAAGACTACTTTAAAACCTCAATCACAAAGTTGACTAAATTCAAGAGGTTATGCTTGAGACCATCAACTAAAACAACATTTTCAATTAAAGAAGATGAGCCAATTTTAATGTTACCTATACCGATAATTTTTCATTTGGAATCATCTCCAAATGTGATGGTACCCCCTTCATGGTACCTTGATAGGATTACAAAATTGTTGATATCCCAAGTCATTGTTGGCCCAGAGGCCTTCTACTCTAGTTTTGATGATGATTAACTCATGTAGTTATGTTTACTAATTATCTTGTGATGTTTAGTTTTAGATCATTAACCAAGATATTAGTTGGTGATTGCTTCAACAAGATGGTTTGGAAGCTTTCACATTGTGATTCCAGAGCCCGAGCACCAAGATCATACATAGCACTCGTTGGAGTCTAGCTCGGTGGATCACGGTGTTTTGGATCGAGTCGACTTGAAGATGGAAGATCGTCAAGAAGACTTAGGTATCCATAGTTTAGTTTAGTGTATTTTAGATCCATGTGTAAAGATTAGATAGTTGATATGCTCAAGTGCACAACACACACGTTTTATGGATATTGGTTTTTCGGTTTTTAGTTTAACCGATATTTGTTTCATGAATAGTAGATCAAAACAAGTTTAATTGGTTTATGTATAGTATATTCATTCTATATATGCATGCTTAACTTCCTAGACAAACTTATTTTGACTTTCCTATTCATGTATTGAAAAATCCATGTTTGGTAAAATACAGGTTTTGGTTTTTGATAAAATTTATAAGACACAAAAATGGTTCAAAATGTTTGATTTTTGTGTTGTAATTTTTATCACAAGTTTGTATTTCAATGTAAAATGATAAAACTATTTTTGTGGATTTTTAGAAGATTTATGGGATTTATTAGAATAATTTTACCCTATTTTTCTGACCCAGAACAGTGCATGACAGGCTCTGTCGGTCGACCGCACGGTCGACCGAACCAGGAGCCGGTCGACCGGGCGGTCGACCGACGTGCACAGCCTGTGCACGTCTGGCCTGGCACTTGGGCCGGTCGACCGGGCGGTCGACCGTACCAGAGAGCTTTGCTCTTTGTTTTTGGCGCGGTCGACGGGGCGGTCGACCGGCTTCTTCCAACGGTCAAAAAATTGACCGTTGGCGGTCGACCGGCCGGTCGACCGCCAGCCGTCCAGGGTAAAAATAGCCAACGACTATATTTTTGTGGGAGGCTATTTAAGCCCCACTTCTTTGGGATTTTTACTAAGATTTCTAGAGCAAAAAATTTCTCCTATCTACAAGTGTTTTTAACAAGTTTTCAAAAGTGTTTTTGTGCCAAAAAGGATTCATCTTATTTGTTTTAGGGTTTTGGAAAAATCATAGAAAATAGAAAATTTGGGAGATTTGTATTGTTCTTCATTTCTATCTTTTACAAAGAGTTTTCCCAAGTATTTTTCTTTGAGTTTTTTGTTTTCCAAACTCTAAGTTTTCCACACTTGAGCTATATCTCTACCCAATTTATTTAGGATCTTTTGTTTGTGAAAAAGAAATTGTTTGTGGTTGAAAGATACCACCAAGTTGTAAACCCTTGCTTTGTTGATATCCCTCTTTGGTAGAGGTTGATTTGGGTTGTGATTTGCTCCCTCTTTGGTAGAGGTTGAGGTTGTGGTTGCTCCCTCTAGTGAGAGGTGGAGTTTGGCTTTGTATCCCTCTTCGGTAGAGGTGATTTGTGGTTGTTTGGCTATGGGCCTACCCCTCGTGTGTGAAGTGGTGATTGTTTGCCTCGTGGAGGTTGTATTGGTTGAGAGAGGAGTTCGGTACTCCCGGTTGTACAAAATCCTCCTCGGTGGTGGTTCCCTCGGTGGGAGTCCTAGGTGGACGAATTAGTGGATTGGAAATCCTTCTCGGTGAAGGCGGGGACGTAGAGCTAGGGGCTCGAACCTCGAAACACATCTTGTTGTTTACGTTTGATCCATTGACTCTAAACTCTCTCTCTTTATTTTGTGCCTTTGCATCTATTCATATTGTCATATCTCTTGTATGCTTGTGTTGTGCATTGATTCATATTGCTCATCATATATTATATGCTTGGATTGTTTGTGTGTGCCTCACTTGTGCTTAACCACGAGAGCTTCACATAGCGCCTAAACTCTTATTCAGAGGAATCAAGAGGAGTTAGTCCAGAGCCCTTTACGGGGAATTCGGCTACACTCGTTGGTTGCACTAAGTGTAGTTGCAAATTTGTTTTACCTTCCGCATTTAGTTTCTAGATTAACCATATCACCTATTCCCCGCCCTCTAGGTGATTTCAATTGGTATCAGAGCCTACGCTCCTGATATTTGATTTAACCACCTAGAAGTGAGATCTTGGTTTGCTAATCTATCATTTGCATTTGCACATTATTTGTTTGCACACACTCATGGATTGCTTGTCACCTCCCATGTTTGATGTCACCAACATTGACATGTGAAAATTTGGGATGTCCATGTATTTAAAAACCCTAGGCTTGCATGTTTTCCTTGCCGCTATCAAGAAGTGCTATCTTGGTAACCACAATCATATAGGGGCCAATACACAAGCCCTTGAGGCTATTAGAAGCACGCTAATAAAGAATATCTTATGCTTGTTTCTAACCTTGATTCCGCTTTTGTAGTGTGGAACAAGTTGACCACCTCCACCTCCAAGCTTCAATTGCCAATCCAACCGGAGGAATCTAGTGGAGAATCCGAGTCACAATGCTTCATGGTACAAGGAAATGACTCCCTTGAGGTACATTCAGAATCCCAACTAGATTGTAATGATGCTAGTTCTTCCTGTGATGAGCATGTTGACCCTAACACTTTAAATGAAGAACTATCCATTGTTTGTGAAAATTAATAGAAAAATATAATTTGTTGAAAAAGAAAAGTCTAGGACTTAACAATGAAAATAAAAATTTGCTTTCTAGACTTGACATGATTTTGCAAGAGAAAGAGAAGATTTCAATGAGAGGGATTCATTGAAATCTCAACTTGATCTTGCAAAGAAAATGAATTTTTAAAAAATAAAAATGATTGTAATGATATTTTGAAGAGAAATGAAAAATTGTCTTCAAAAGTTGATTTTGTTTTAAAAGAGAATGTTTCTTTGAAAATAAAATAATTTCTATTTCAAATGATTTAGATGCTTGTTTAAAGAAAAATGTTTCTTTGCAAAAGAATATAGATTCACATGTTTGCCATGCTAATGTAGTATCACACACATCACCTATTGCATATCTCACTTCTTCTTTAATTAAAAATGATATATCTATGCTAAAGAAGAATATTGATTGTTTGGGTTCCACTTTGAGCCAATGTGTTGAGGGTCATACACGTTTGAAATCTTTGTTTCGAAAGAAACAAGTTCCATCTATTCATGCACACCTCCACGACATACACATGCTACTCACGGTCACCACCATCACACATTGTATGCTCATGTGTACACTTGTACACATTGTGGACATAAGGGCCACCTTGCTAAATTTTGTTTTGATCGTATATATGATGATAATTTAGCAACTAAATTTGTTTGGGTTAGAAAAGGTACTAACCCCCATGGACCCAAAAGAGTGTGGGTACCAAAGATCACCCCTATTGTATTTGATGTAGGTGTGGGCTCTCGCATGACGTGAGAGTTATGGTGCCTTGAGGTGGATGCGTCCGAGCTTAAAGATTACTATTTGGATGCATCACTTTCAAGGGAAGTTTGGTGGAGGACCACCTTGGTTTGGAGAACTAGAGAGGTGCCTTCATCGGTTTTAGTATCGATCTCTAACTCCGTTTATGTTTGCATGCTTATTATGACTTTCATTTGTAGCATGTCATGTTTTAAAGCTCATTATGATTATGCCATGTGATTTAGATTAGTGATATACATGTTTAGTTATTTGAGACACCCATGTTTAATATGGACCTATATCTATGTGTTCTCACTTTGTTTTTAACTAATATGTATGTCCTAAATCTAATACTCATGCATATACATAATGATCATATGTGTGTTTATGATTTTTGTTTTGTTTTGATGCTTCATGATTTGATTACATGTTTAAATGTTAGTTTTCATTAAGACTAGGATTTATACTTGTACATATAGTGGGCCACAAATAGATCATTATATGTTTGTACTTGAACGCTTATTTGTACCCATTAGATGTGCTAGTATAGTCTAGTTTTGATGATTCATGCATTTTAAACTTATATTCCCATTTTGGACTTGTTTTATGATTATATGTTTTCACTTCATGTATATGTCTAATTTGTCAAAACTTTAAGATATACATGTATACCCCTTGAGTCATTTGCTTTTCATGCAAATCTATATTATGGACTCAATTGTGTTTAGGGATATGTATGTATACTTCTTGTTTTATCAAAACACACATATGCCTTGAAGTATAATTTGTTTTCAATAAAAACGTAGTTTTGATGATTTTCATGTTTTGAGGAATATTGAGCTTGAATGTCTATTTTTCATGATTATTTGTTTCACATAATACTTGTACACTCACTTCATTTAAATGTTTCTCATGATTGTGTTTTCATGAGTATGATATGAGCTTTATGGACTTTGAGTGTTTTTAGTGATCATGTGATTTACATAGTTTCATGAAAAATATTTTTGTTTTATTCTTTACTTGAAGGATTTCGTACTAGTTTACAAGTTTTTCTATTTAACTAGTTGTGATATTCTTCATATGGTAGAGATTTTCAAACATACTTTACTTTCAAACCTATTTTTTGAAAATCCCTACCTTCAACGGGCGGTTGGATGGGAGTCCATGCCTTGTATGCTTTTATTGAAAATCATTTTATACTTGAGCATGATTGGGTGGTAAGTTATATGAGATATACACTTGATATTATTGTTGTTTCAATTGGTATCATTGGATTCTTTCAATTGGTATCAATATTGACATTTCTTGTATACTCATATATTTATGTATATATGCTTACTCTTCAAATAGTAAATTTCGATTGGTATCTAATTTTTCATACATATATTTGTTTATGCTAAAGCTTGAATTTTTAATGACCATCATGTTTCAATTGATTAGTTTTCAATTGGTATCTTAAACAAGCTTAAGCATTGTTTTAATTGGTATTTCATAAAGAGGGAGAAAACTCGTATTTTATCTTTCAATTGGTATTTGGTTTACCATTGGTTTTGTATTCCACTCTCTTGCTTTATGATAGAAAATAATAATTTCAATTTGGTATCATATGTTTAAAAAGAATAATACTTTAAATTGGTATCAAGATTGTATTTGTTTTCTCAAAATTGGTATCAAGATGCTTATGTGTTTACTCATTATTGGTATCAAGATTTTGTTTACTTTCATTGGTATCTATTGATCTATTTCTTTCAATTGGTATCAATGCCTTATTTACTTTCGATTGGTATCTAAAAATTTGATTTGTTTTATTGAGAAAATTCAAAAATTTTGTTTAAATAAGAAATATAAAAAATGTTTGATTTATATTCTTATTATTGAAAGGGTGATATCAAACAAATTAGGTCTGTGACCCCTTTATTGATTCTATGTTTCGAACAAAAAGGGGAGAAGAATGTTTTGTTTTTACTTGGACCCCTTTGTGATGATTGACAAAAAGGGGGAGAAGTATTTGAGTTTATATATATGCATGTTTTATATGCATGTTTTATTTTTTATTTATTAGTTTGTCGTTTTATTGGTATCAAGAGCATTTCTGTAATACCCCGTTTCCGGAATACGTACTTAGTTGCGTATTCAGTTTTTCGATCGTATTTTTCGATTTACTTCCTGTATTTAACCGATTTCAGTTTCAAATATTATTTTTCAATATATTAGATTTTCTATGATTTTCTGGAATTTTCTTGGATTAAAAGGAATTTCTTCAAAACCGGTGTCGACCAGTGCCGCTGATCGATTCTGGATTTTTAATTTGCAAACCGATTGGAATTTCTAGAAGGTCCTTTAGACATTATCTCTTAAAATCACATTTATTACCTAAATACTTTTTCTGAGGATTTTATGAAATTATGGAAATTCCACCGAGTCGGTAGCTAATTGATTCCGGGATTTTTAGTTTTAAAAACTATAATGTATTTCAAAACGAATTTCACCATGAGTCGTAATATATTATTCTTGATTTTTGGTAAATTTTACGAGTCGTTCCGAGATACTTGATTTCGGGACGATTTCGGTATTTTCCGAAATGTTTTCCGCATCCTCGACTTAAACCCGGGAATTTGTCTTTTCAATATTTTTTATTTTATTTTCTAAGTCCAAGAAAATATCTTCTACTTTTAATTTCTTTTTCTTTTTTCCTTTTTCCTTATTTCCTTCCTTCCTCCACAAACCACAAAACTTTCCAAAATTCCAACAAACTCCACACACTTCCACCAACTTCCTCATTAATGCCTCTCTTTCTCTCTCTATTCCATGGCCGGCCATGATTGGCCAAGAGAAACACCTCACCCATTTTATTACACAAAACCCCCTCTCTTCTACCTTAATTGCACCTCCTTTACAAATCCAAATCCTATATAAACTTTTCCTTTTCCTTTCTCTTTTCTTTTTTACTTCACTTCACCAAAGAATTATCCTTCACAATATTCCTCCTCCATCTCAATCTCAACCACCAACTCCAAAACACACAACAAGGTCATCATATCCATCTCAAACAACCATGCTTTTGGATTGGGATCGTATCTCTCTTTGTCGATTATATCGCCATAGATCAAGTTGGTGATAATTGTCGACCACGATCCTTCCGAACTCATAAAGCTTCACTTAACCGTTTCTATGTGAGTATTTTTACTCACCAAGACTTGGCTAATTCCTAGCATACTTGTGTTCACATATCTTGTGTACCTGTATCTTCAAATCATGCTATTTAACCATCAAACACACAACCATCAAAAATCTGTTCTGTACTCTGTTTTCAGACGATTAGTCGACTTGACCTAAAGATTAGTCGACTAACTCATTTATTTGAAACGTACCCTTTTCTGAAACACAGTTTTAGTCGACTTACCTTAATTATTAGTCGACTAGAAATCACTGTTAGTCGACTACCCTTTCCACCCTAGTCGACTAACTTTTCCTGAAACAGAAACCCAACCCTCTGTTACACAGTTTTAGTCGACTTACGTATCTGTTAGTCGACTTGAGATCACTGTTAGTCGACTACCCTTTCCACCCTAGTCGACTAACTTTTCCTGAAACAGAAAATCAACTCTCTGGAACCCAGTTTTAGTCGACTAGACCAAACTGTTAGTCGACTTGAGACCACTATTAGTCGACTACTCCTTCCACCTAGTCGACTAATTTTGGCTGTCTGTTATAGTTGATTTCTTTCTTGAATGTGAATCTTATCTTTGGTGCATGTGCTATATATTATTCATGCTTATGCTACATGACTGGTACTTCATGACCTGTTACTTGATGGATGTTACCTCTTGTTACTTCATGACTTGTTATTATATATTCTCACTTCATAACTTGTTATTTAAATGAATATCACCTCTTATCATGCTATCACTTGACGCCAAGCATGATACACTTGACTTTTGTATAAAATTGGACCAACTTACATTGGGTCGGGGGAAACGTGCGACTATCAATACATGTTCATGTTTACAGTGGTATTAGGTATGTTGTGCAACTAAATTTTCGGTCTAACCTGTGGGCCTCCAGGGGACCGAGGGGAGTGCTTGCTCCCTCATTACTGGTACCATCATGATAAGGGCATACATAAGTCCCTCCTGTTAGCCTAGCGGCTGGTTTCCGTCACCAAGCAACGGAACAATCCTGGACCGTGGTCCCGGGCATGTACGGGACCCACTGTAAACATAGTTCGTTGATACCCCCGCTGGTTTCCAATAACAACTTTGCTTTACTAGGATATGGATCTATGTGCGCTGGGACGCTGGTTCACATAGCTAGATATCACGTAAGACAAGTAATAATAATAAAGGACGTTAACTGTGGATCTATTGTATTCGAACTTTTACTCTTTATGCTTCCATTACTTGTTGATTGGTATTCATTATACTGTTCCAACTCTCATATTCTTGTCTCTTAGCCATTTGGCTGTAGCCTGTTCATTGTTGGGAGGTCCTGACTCCCTTGGATTTGTATATTCAGGTTCCGAAGCTTGGATCGAAGTGGAGCCTTCCACAGAGGATCAAGCTTTTCTTAGTGAGCAGGCAGACTAGTTCCAGTCCTTTGTGCCAGACTTCTCTTTTTGACTCACGGGATTTTCATCCAACTCGTGAGCATTTGTGTTCATATTGTAGATTGTACTTTTGGACTTGGTTGTGATAAAAGACACTTGTAATGTGTAATAGTTTATCATATCCTGTGATAACTTTGTAGTTGTACTTTTAAGTTGGCATATGAATGAATACTACGCTTCGTTGTACTCTGATCCTTGTTGTACTAAATGCTTAGCGTATATACGTGGGGGCACTTTCTGACCTGCGTATATACGTCGCAGTGACGTCCCCGTATCCGTGGGATCGGGGCGTTACAGGTTGGTATCAGAGCCTAGGCTCTCACACTTATAGTACAATCAAGTAGCAAATTTCATTAATTTGCTATTGCCAACTACAATGTACAAAGTTATCTAGTCCTTCTTGATTCCTTCCCTTGTGTCCTAAAATCCTTCCATTTTTCCAAATTCCAGTTATCTTTTACCAACTAAGTATGGAGAGAAGGACGGGTCGAAACAACTCTGGACAAGTATCTAATGGACCCGCGGGAGAGAATGCCGATATTCTGAGGGTTATTCAGACAATGATGGAGAATCAGCAACAACAGACAGAACTCCTTCGGCAAGAGTTAGCAGCTCCTAAGGAACAAAGGCCGGGGAATATATCAGACTTCAGACGGCTGCAACCAGCCATCTTCACGGGAGGAGAGAAACCCCTGGATGCTGAACAATGGCTGACCGACACCTCAGATCTGCTGAATGCAGCCCGAGTTCCAAGAAAAATCAAGTGGAGGTCGCCAAGATTCAATTGAAGGATGTAGCTAGAACTTGGTGGCTAGCTGAGGAGGCAAGATTGGAGAGACCTGTCACCTGGGACACATTCTCCAAGAGCTTCTATAGCAGATTCTTCCCTGCTACTGCTCAGAAAGACATGGAAGAACAGTTCATCCGACTTCAGCAATGGAATCGGTCCGTGGATGAGTATGCCGCGGAATTTTTAAGACTTAGCCGCTTTGCTCCATATATGGTGACTGATGAGGAGAAGCGGGCAAGTAGATTCCAACAGGGCTTACAGATGGACATCCAAGTCTTCTTAATGCCCCAGCAGCTGAAAACCTATTCTGAAGTCCTCACCATAGCTCGAGAAGTGGAGCGTGGACTGGAGAAGAAGAAAGTAAACCTGATGAGGAACCAGGCCATGAAGAGGCCATTTTCACCAATGGGGAGAGGAGGCCCATTCAGAGCAGCAAAGGTTCAGACAATGAGGCAACCATTCAGACCAGCTCCTTTCCAGGCGGCCCAATCACTTTCCTTCTGTAGCTATTGTCAGAAACCAGGTCACTCTCGACAAAATTGCCGTAGGGCAAATGGGTTATGCTTGGTATGTGGTTCCCATGACCATTCCATCGAAGCCTGTCCACACAGAAGAATGGGGATAGCCAATCAAGCTTTGCCAGCACTTCAGGGACCAAATGGACAGAGAGCATTTCCAGGGCCACTTGGACAGAGGAACCAAGGACCGATGGTTAGGAGAACCCTTCCCCCTCCTCCACAACAAGCTATTCGCCCAGTCCAAAGAGGAGCTAGGACTGCAGCAGAGGGGTGGGGGTCAAGCTTACAATTTGATGGAAGAAGAGGCCGAGGCTTCTGAGGAAGTGATAACAGGTAAAATCATGGTGCATTCGAAACTGTTTTAGCCCTCTTCGATTCCGGTGCTCCCATTGTTATATCTCAGATCATTTTGTGGCATTGCATTCTATACCTGTTAAATCTTTAGACCACCAATGGGAGATTAGTACAGGGAATGGAGTTGTCCTATCTACTAGAGTTTGTGCTGATTGCCCTGTAGAACTCTGTAACAAAACCTTGGCCATAGATATGCTCGTACTAGACCCAAAGGGTATGACGTAATCTTAGGCATGACCTGGCTCAGTCAAAACTATGCAGTTATTGATTGTAGGGAGAAGAAAATTAATTTCAGAATCCCACTTCAGCCTGAATTCCAATTTAGTGGAGAATTGAAGTCTACCAAGAGGAAAAATCGGATGACTACTTCGGAGATTCAGAAGAAGGGAATACCGGTGTGGATGAATTCCCAGGAGTGTTTGCTGAAATCTCAGGACTTCCACCTGACAGGATGATTGAATTCTCTATTGATACTGTGCCTGGAGCAGCTCCTATATCCAAGGCTCCGTACAGGATGGCACCCACGGAGTTAGAGATTCTAAAGAAGCAACTGCAGGAATACTCTGACAAGGGACTAATTCGACCAAGTACTTCACCATGGGGAGCTCCAGTACTATTGGCGAACAAAAAGGATAGTGGTAAACGGTTATGTATCGACTATAGGGAGTTGAACAAAGTTACCATCAAGAACAAGTATCCTTTACCAAGGATTGATGATCTGTTTGATCAGCTTCATGGAGCTCGAGTATTCTCTAAATTAGATTTACAATTGGGTTACCATCAGCTAAGGGTGAAGAAAGAAGATATTCCGAAGACGGCATTCAGGACCCGTTATGGCCACTATGAATTTCTAGTTATGCCTTTCGGAGTCACCAATGCCCCTGCAGTTTTCATGGATTTGATGAACCGAGTGTTCTCGTCCTATTTGGATCAGTTCGTGGTTTTTTATAGATGACATCTTGATCTATTCAAAGAACAACAGAGAGCATGCAGAACACTTGAGGATAGTATTACAGACTCTCCAGCAGGAACAGCTTCATGCTAAGCGGAGCAAGTGTGACTTCTGGTTGGACAGTATAGCCTTCCTTGGACACATAATTTCAGCAGAAGGAATTTCAGTTGACCCCAGCAAAGTCCAGGCAGTAAAGGACTGGCCAATTCCAAGGACGGTGACTGAAATTAAGAGTTTTATTGGACTAGCCGGATATTACAGACGCTTTGTCCAAGATTTCTCTAAGATTGCAGCCCCGTTAACCAAGCTCACCCGGAAAGGAGAAAGGTACATATGGACAGAGGAATGTACTGCAGCATTTGAGCAATTGAAGCAAAGACTCATTTCAGCTCCAATCTTGAGGACTCCCTCAGAAAGAGGAGGGATGGTCATATACAGTGATGCATCCGGAAAAGGCCTGGGGTGTGTACTAATGCAACATGATCATGTCATAGCTTATGCATCCAGGCAACTGAAACCTCATGAGCGAAATTACCCAACTCATGACTTGAAGCTGGCAGCCATAATATTTGCCTTAAAGATCTGGAGGCATTATCTTCTGGGAGACAAGGTGTTAATATACACGGATCACAAGAGCCTCAAGTATATTTTCACACAGAAAGAATTGAACATGAGGCAAAGAAGGTGGCTTGAACTGATGGCGGACTATGATATAGACTTGCAATATCATCCGGGCAAGGTCAATACAGTACCAGATGCACTGAGCAGGAAGCCAGAGAATAGAGTACTAGTCCAAATTACTCAGCAGAAGGAGTTGATTCGAGACATCATCAGATTGGACTTAATGTTAGTTCAAGGAACTGATAAGGCAGGACAGTTCATGACCTTGCAGATTCAATCAGCATTGTTGGATGAGATCAAGGAAGCTCAAAAGGAAGACCCAGATTACAGAAATTCCGAGCTCAAGTAGGGCTGGATTGAGAACTGATATCCGTATTCATTCGGATGGTGCACTATATTTTGGTAGCAGAATTTGTGTTCCCCAAGGAGAAGTTCGACAGAAGATTCTAGCAGAAGCACACAGTTCAGCCTATTCTATACACCCAGGGGGAACCAAAATGTATCAAGACTTGAAGAAGCAGTTTTGGTGGAATGCTATGAAAAGGGAGATAGCCCAGTATGTAGCCAAGTGCTTAGTTTGCCAGCAGATAAAGATAGAACATCAGAGGACAGCTGGACTTCTACAACCCTTACCGATACCTGAATGGAAGTGGGAGCACATCACTATGGATTTTGTCACGGCATTACCTCGCAGTCCTAAGGGTAATAATGCTGTATGGGTAATCATTGATCGCCTCACCAAATCGGCTCACTTCATACCATTCAGGGTAGGCCAAACAACAGAGGTTCTGGCAGACAAATACATGAAGGAAATAGTTCGTCTACATGGAGTTCCAGTTAGCATTGTATCAGATAGAGACACAAGATTCAGATCCCATTTCTGGGAAAGTCTCCAAGAAAGTCTAGGAACTCGTCTGAAATTCAGTACTTCATATCACCCTCAGACAGACGGACAATCCGAAAGGACTATCCAGATTCTTGAAGACATGTTGCGGGCCTGCATGATTGAATTCCAGGGATCATGGGAAGACCATCTTCATTTGGCTGAATTTTCTTATAATAACAGCTATCAGGCAAGTATCAAGATGGCACCATTTGAAGCATTGTATGAAAGAAATTGTAGGTCACCGATTTGTTGGGACGAAGTCGGTGAGAGGAGACTTTTGGGGCCAGAGATCCTGATTCAGACAACAGATAAAGTCAGAATCATCAGAGATCACCTCATGGCAGCACAGAGCCGACAGAAAAGTTGGGCTGACACAAAGAGAAGGCCATTGGAATTCAAGACAGGAGACCATGTATTTTTGAAGATATCACCCACCAAAGGAGTAATCCGGTTCGGTACTCGTGGAAAGCTTAGTCCGAGATATATCGGCCCATTCGAGATTTTGGACCGAGTGGGAGATGTGTCTTACCGATTGGCATTACCGCCATCTTTGGACGGAGTGCACAATGTGTTCCACGTATCACAGTTGAGGAAGTATGTCAAGGATGATAGTCATATCCTGGATCACTCCGAACAAACTGGAACTACAACCGGATTTGTCCTATCAAGAGCAACCGATGGCCATTTTGGATAAAGTGTTAAGACACTGAAGAATAAAGCTATACCATTAGTGTTGGTTTCTTGGAACAGACATGTGCCAGGAGAGGCCACGTGGGAACGAGAGGATGTTATCCGTGAGCGTTATCCACAACTCTTCACATCTTAATTGGTAAAACTCTTTCTTCTTATCCTTCTCTACTGTTACCTTTCACTTTCTGAAATTTCGAGGACGAAATTTTTGTAAGGTGGATGGATTGTAATACCCCGTTTCCGGAATACGTACTTAGTTGCGTATTCAGTTTTTCGATCGTATTTTTCGATTTACTTCCTGTATTTAACGATTTCAATTTCAAATATTATTTTTCAATATATTAGATTTTCTATGATTTTCTAGAATTTTCTTGGATTAAAAGGAATTTCTTCAAAACCGGTGTCGACCAGTGCCACTGATCGATTCTCAGATTTTTAATTTGCAAACCGATTGGAATTTCTAGAAGGTCCTTTAGACATTATCTCTTAAAATCACATTTATTACCTAAATACTTTTCTGAGGATTTTATGAAATTATGGAAATTCCACCGGAGTCGGTAGCTAATTGATTCCGGGATTTTTAGTTTTAAAACTATAATGTATTTCTTAAAACGAATTTCACCATGAGTCGTAATATATTATTCTTGATTTTTGGTAAATTTACGAGTCGTTCCGAGATACTTGATTTCGGGACGATTTCGGTATTTTCCGAAATGTTTTCCGCATCCTCGACTTAAACCCGGGAATTTGTCTTTTCAATATTTTTTATTTTATTTTCTAAGTCCAAGAAAAATATCTTCTACTTTTAATTTCTTTTCTTTTTCCCTTTTTCCTTATTTCCTTCCTTCCTCCACAAACCACAAAACTTTCCAAAATTCCAACAAACTCCACACACTTCCACCAACTTCCTCATTAATGCCTCTCTTTCTCTCTCTATCCATGGCCGGCCATGATTGGCCAAGAGAAACACCTCACCCATTTTATTTACACAAAACCCCTCTCTTCTACCTTAATTGCACCTCCTTTACAAATCCAAATCCTATATAAACTTTTTCCTTTCCTTTCTCTTTTCTTTTTTACTTCACTTCACCAAAGAATTATCCTTCACAATATTCCTCCTCCATCTCAATCTCAACCACCAACTCCAAAACACCACAAGGTCATCATATCCATCTCAAACAACCACTGCTTTTGGATTGGGATCGTATCTCTCTTCGTCGATTATATCGCCGTAGATCAAGTTGGTGATAATTGTCGACCACGATCCTTCCGAACTCATAAAGCTTCACTTAACCGTTCTATGTGAGTATTTTTACTCACCAAGACTTGGCTAATTCCTAGCATACTTGTGTTCACATATCTTGTGTACCTGTATCTTCAAATCATGCTATTTAACCATCAAAACAAACCATCAAAAATCTGTTCTGTACTCTGTTTTCAGACGATTAATCGACTTGACCTAAAGATTAGTCGACTAACTCATTTATTTGAAACGTACCCTTTTCTGAAACACAGTTTTAGTCGACTTACCTTAATTATTAGTCGACTAGAAATCACTGTTAGTCGACTACCCTTTCCACCCTAGTCGACTAACTTTTCCTGAAATAGAAACCCAACTCTCTGTTACACAGTTTTAGTCGACTTACGTATCTGTTAGTCGACTTGAGATCACTGTTAGTCGACTACCCTTTCCACCCTAGTCGACTAACTTTTCCTGAAACAGAAAATTAACTCTCTGGAACCCAGTTTTAGTCGACTAGACCAAACTGTTAGTCGACTTGAGACCACTATTAGTCGACTACTCCTTCCACCTAGTCGACTAATTTTGGCTGTCTGTTATAGTTGATTTCTTTCTTGAATGTGAATCTTATCTTTGGTGCATGTGCTATATATTATTCATGCTTATGCTACATGACTGGTACTTCATGACCTGTTACTTGATGGATGTTACCTCTTGTTACTTCATGACTTGTTATTATATATTCTCACTTCATAACTTGTTATTTAAATGAATATCACCTCTTATCATGCTATCACTTGACGCCAAGCATGATACACTTGACTTTTGTATAAAATTGGACCAACTTACATTGGGTCGGGGGAAACGTGCGACTATCAATACATGTTCATGCTTACAGTGGTATTAGGTATGTTGTGCAACTAAATTTCCGGTCTAACCTGTGGGCCTCCAGGGGACCGAGGGGAGTGCTTGCTCCCTCATTACTGGTACCATCATGATAAGGGCATACATAAGTCCCTCCTGTTAGCCTAGCGGCTGGTTTCCGTCACCAAGCAACGGAACAATCCTGGACCGTGGTCCCGGGCATGTACGGGACCCACTGTAAACATAGTTCGTTGATACCCCCGCTGGTTTCCAATAACAACCTTGCTTTACTAGGATATGAATCTATGTGCGCTGGGACGCTGGTTCACATAGCTAGATATCACAGTAAGACAAGTAATAATAATAAAGGACGTTAACTGTGGATCTATTGTATTCGGACTTTTACTCTTTATGCTTCCATTACTTGTTGATTGGTATTCATTATACTGTTCCAACTCTCATATTCTTGTCTCTTAGCCATTTGGCTGTAGCCTGTTCATTGTTGGAGGTCCTGACTCCCTTGGATTTGTATATTCAGGTTCCGAAGCTTGGATCGAAGTGGAGCCTTCCACAGAGGATCAAGCTTTTCTTAGTGAGCAGGCAGACTAGTTCCAGTCCTTTGTGCCAGACTTCTCTTTTTGACTCACGGGATTTTCATCCAACTCGTGAGCATTTTGTGTTCATATTGTAGATTGTACTTTTGGACTTGGTTGTGATAAAAGACACTTGTAATGTGTAATAGTTTTATCATATCCTGTGATAACTTTGTAGTTGTACTTTTAAGTTGGCATATGAATGAATACTACGCTTCGTTGTACTCTGATCCTTGTTGTACTAAATGCTTAGCGTATATACGTGGGGGCACTTTCTGACCTGCGTATATACGTCGCAGTGACGTCCCCGTATCCGTGGGATCGGGGCGTTACAATTTCATTGCTATTAAGAGCATATTTTTATTGGTATCAAGAGCATTTTGTATTTGGTATCAAGAGCATGTTTTTGTATTTGGTATCTTGTTTCATGCATGTCTATGCATACATGTTTATGAGCTTTCATTGCACATATTTATTGTTTATTGCTATGCATGAGTTAAGGGGGAGCTTCTTTGAAGCTTAACTTTAATCCATGCATATATAACTCCATGAGTTTTGTCATCATCAAAAAGGGGGAGATTGTTGGCCCAGAGGCCTTCCACTCTAGTTTTGATGATGATTAACTCATGTAGTTATGTTTGCTAATTATCTTGTGATGTTTAGTTTCAGATCATTAACTAAGATATTATTTGGTGATTGCTTCAACAAGATGGTTTGGAAGCTTTCACATGGTGATTCCAGAGCCCGAGCACCAAGATCATACATAGCACTCGTTGGAGTCTAGCTCGGTGGATCACGGTGTTTTTGATCGAGTCGACTTGAAGATGGAAGATCGTCAAGAAGACTTAGGTATCCATAGTTTAGTTTAGTGTGTATTAGATCCATGTGTAAAGATTAGATAGTTGATATGCTCAAGTGCACAACACACACGTTTTATGGATATTGGTTTTTCGGTTTTTAGTTTAATCGATATTTGTTTTCATGAATAGTAGATCAAAACAAGTTTAATTGGTTTATGTATAGTAGATTCATTTTATACATGCATGCTTAACTTCCTAGACAAACTTAGTTTGACTTTCCTATTCATGTATTGAAAAATCCATGTTTGGTAAAATACAGGTTTTGATTTTTGATAAAATTTATAAGACACAAAAATGGTTCAAAATGTTTGATTTTGTGTTGTAATTTTTATCACAAGTTTGTATTTCAATGTAAAATGATAAAACTATTTTTGGATTTTTAGAAGATTTATGGGATTTATTAGAATAATTTTTACCCTTTTTCTGACCCAAAACAGTGCCTGACAGGCTCTGTCGGTCGACCGAATCAGGAGCCAGTCGACCGGGCGGTCGACCGACGTGCACAGCCTGTGCACGTCTGGCCTGGCACTTGGGCCGGTCGACCGGGTGGTCGACCATACCAGAGAGCTTTGCTCTTGTTTTTGGGCGGTCGACCGGGCCGTCGACCGGCTTCTTCCAACGGTCAAAAAATTGACCGTTGGCGGTCGACCGGCCGGTCGACCGCCAGCCGTCCAGGCTGTAAAAACAGCCAACGGCTATATTTTGTGGGAGGCTATTTAAGCCCCACTTCTTTGGGTTTTGACTAAGATTTCTAGAGCAAAAATTTCTCCTATCTACAAGTGTTTTTAACAAGTTTCAAAAGTGTTTTGTGCCAAAAAGGATTCATCTTATTTCTTTTAGGTTTTGAAAAAATCAAAGAAAATAGAAAAATTGGGAGATTTGTATTGTTCTTCATTTCTATCTTTTACAAAGAGTTTTCCCAAGTATTTTTCTTTGAGTTTTTGTTTTCCAAACTCTAAGTTTTCCACACTTGAGCTTTTATCTCCTATCCTATCTATTTAGGATTTTTTTGTTTTGTGGAAAGGAATTGTTTGTGGTTGAAAGATACCACCAAGTTGTAAACCCTTGCTTTGTTGATATCCCTCTTTGGTAGAGGCTGATTTGGGTTGTGGTTTGCTCCCTCTTTGGTAGAGGTTGAGGTTGTGGTTGCCCTCTAGTGAGAGGTGGAGTTTGGGTTTGTATCCCTCTTCGGTAGGGGTGATTTGTGGTTGTTTGGCTACGGGCCTACCCCTCGTGTGTGAGGTGGTGATTGTTTGCCTCGGTGGAGGTTGTATTGGTTGAGAGAGGAGTTCGGTACTCCTGGTTGTACAAAATCCTCCTCGGTGGAGGTTCCCTCGGTGGGAGTCCTAGGTGGACAAATTAGTGGATTGGAAATCCTTCTCAGTGAAGGCGGGGACGTAGAGCTAGGGGCTCGAACCTCGAACACATCTTGTTGTTTGCGTTTGATCCATTGACTCTAAACTCTCTCTCTCTCTCTCTCTCTCTCTCTCTCTCTCTCTCTCTCTTTTGTGCCTTGCTTTGTTGTGCATTGATTCATATTGCTCATCATATATTATATGCTCTTGGATTGTTTGTGTGTGCCCACTTGTGCTTAACCACGAGAGCTTCACATAGCGCCTAAACTCTTATTCAGAGGAATCAAGAGGAGTTAGTCCAGAGCCCTTCACGGGGAATTCGGCTACACTCGTTGTTGCACTAAGTGTAGTTGCAAATTTATTTTAGCTTCCGCATTTAGTTTCTAGATTAGCCAT